>CAJNOP010000445.1:21061-49204 GCA_905250075.1 Rotaria sp. Silwood1
TGAAAATTCCTTCTTTTTGACATTTTTATAAATGGCTTGCCATAAACCGAAAAGCCCGTAAAATGGTCATAACTCCAGAAGGAAGGCCTATGGGGACAAATCTTTTTACGATTTTCTTAGTCTCACTGAGTCCTACTTATAAGCAAAATATCACTTCGATCGGTGATTAACAGTTGGGAATGTTCCCTCGTAAGTAAAATTTCCATGTACTCAGTAAAAAGATTGAATGTTAAGTAAAAATATTGCACGCTCAGTTAATTAAAAGTTTCTCAGTAAAAAAAATATGTGTTAAGTTTGATAGATAACCACTAAGTAAAAAATATTTTTGTTAAGTTAATAAATCGAAATTATACTAAAAAAAATAGAATCGCTAAGTAAAAATTATTATTACTGAGTAATTTCCAGTAAATGTAAAGTACGATTATCGGTGGTAAGAAAAATTTTTTATAGTACTATAATGTATATATTGTTTTCTCTTGCTTTCCTTCTATCATCGTTCGACTGGTATCGTGATATATATGGCAACATTCAATTTCGAATTCACTCCAATCTCGGATGTTCACATTGAATTAGTCCATTGTTGGATTGAGAAAATGTTTTTCTTAAAACCTTCATCACTCTCAAGGTATATGTTGGATTGAAATTCTCGTTGATGAACTGTGATGGAGCAATGGTACTTCATGTATTAAAATCATCAATACAGAACCTATGTTCGAATTTGAACTCTAATGGATAGTTTTCCTAAAAAACTGTTCTTCGATAGAGATTTACTTAGAGGTTCACGAATGTTACTTAAATTTATATATCGACTATTGTGTTTTCTAGAGTATCATTGCTACAGGGCTATTCATCGAAAAGAATTTCGATCTAACATCTCTCTTGAGAGTAGCCGAGGTTTTAATTAAAACAAATTCCTCAATTCGACGTCGAACCAGCCCAAAGTGAGCACCCGAGATTGACCTAGGCAGATCTAATATGGAAGTGAAGCCAACACTGAATGCTGACACACATATATATCACTTATAGATTTTTTTCGATCTGATGTAGGTGCCTGTTTTCTTAGAAAATGCTCTAGCACAATCCTATTTGTTTTTCGCTTGCTATTTATTTTACATAAGATTTGTATTGCTTTCTCGAGACTTCTCCTCTGTCTGGCACTTTTTGGTACGCTCTTCCCTTCGTTTTCTTATATACTTCTACTGATCTGTCTATGAAGGTTTACATTGAATTAAGAAACTAAACTACAGCAATGCGTTGGAATAAAAAGAATCCAGCTTTGCGATTGTCCGAGCTTCTTCAAAGAACATATTTGTAAAAATATTTTAGTCATAGCTATTAGGTTGAAGTTTTATAAAACATCTCTATCAGCAAAGGATATACCTTCCGATAAAACAAGAAAACAAGAACGACCACGAAAAACAACAAAAGCTCTATTTACACAATAACTGTGCGATTAATTTTTTCACTTAGATATTCGTGTCCTTTTACTTAGCAAAAATGATATATTTACTTAGTGATTTACAATATTTTACTAAGAAAATCAAACTGTTTTACTTAGAATTTAAATAAAAAACTTAACAACAATACTTTTTTACTTAGAATTTTTTTCAATAAATTACCTAGCAAAAATTTAATATTTTACTTAGCTTTCATTTGAAATTACTTGGGACTTAAATAGTAGCCTTAATAAATATGCTTCTTTTATTGAGAACTTTCATTCTTTTATATTCTTTTTCTTTACGATTTGTAAGAATAGTGAGATTCCAATGAATTGCAAACATAATTTTCAGCTCCTCATGTAATAAAAAAAGGCTAATAAAAGTATCTTTCTAGAATAGCTCAATAGTCTCGAAGTTTTCAAGAAAGCATTGAAATCTTTCCAACCGACCACAGGATTCATCTAATCGCAGCTGAGCAACGGCTTTGTGATACTATCGCTATCGACAGAAATTTTAACAGTAAACTAGTATGTATGTCTGGTGTTATTTATGACAATAAGAACTGAAATGAGCACTATGAAACTAGAAAGTCTCACTACCTACATGAAACGGTTATTCAGATCGTATTGGCGACGAAGAAGAAGCTCTGAAACTTATGACTATGTTTGTCAATCCTCAACGGTAACAAAGCTAGTGTAAGCATTCAATTTAGATAAGCTCGGGCTTAAAAATAATGTCATGTGGGGAAGAGCAATCAGTTAGAGAGATTCGCAGAGATGGTACAGTTAAAAATGCCACAAAGACAGTCAAAATTCAAAAGAGATTGGCACTGAAGAATAGATATAGGGTGTCCCAAAAAAAACTTACCCCCTAGGTATTTTTTGACTTTCTTGTGAACAAGTGTTTTTCAAATGGAGATCTATTTTTATTAAAAACACTATGGACATTTGCATGTGCACGTATAGATGTTCCTAGTTGTGTACTCAAAAAGTGAGTAGACTCTAGAATCGGTCAGTATGTCCGTCCGGCCGGCCGTTTACACGATAACTTTCGAAAGGAGAGTCCGATCACGATGAAATTTTCTATACAGTTCAGTCTTTACAATATCTCGGTCGAGTTCGAAGATAAGAAGGACCGGCCGAGTCATTCCTGAGTTATTGCAAAAATACCCATTTTTCCCTATAGCTTCCTATGCAAAAATCGACCCATCGCCGCGTCGGTAAAAGACTTTTCCTATCATAGTAAATTAAAACCCCAACTGTTATATACCATTCGATAGAGAATTTCAAGAGCTACAGAATGATATATAAAACATGAGGAAACAGGAAGATTATCTCACCCATCGCAAAGATAAATAGGGAAGAATCGGTTCTGTTTTTCTGCACGCTCTAATTGATCACCAATTAGAGCTCTATCTTTCGACCATAGAGATGATAATCAAAGGTTTTCTGGGGCGGAGAACTAAAATCTGCACTAAACTTGGTTCGAAGCCCCATTGGTTGAGTATTGACCAATAGAAATCATGTTTTAGGAAAAACAACTTTCTGAGGCTAAATAAAGCCGAACAGGTGAAATTTGAGCTGTATACGCTCCTAAGCCCCACGGTTGAACAGTAGGCAATGGAATTCAAGGGTTTATAGAAAAGGTTTGCCACGCAAATTTTTATATCCAAACATTCTAGGATGACCGATTTGTCTCATTCACTTTTTGAAGTACACATAACTCTCGGATATAAATCCGAGATTTCCACTTTTTTTTTTTTAATAAAAATAGTTCTCCCTTTGAAAAACATTCGTTCACAAGAAAGTCAAAAAACATATAGGGGGTAAGTTTTTTCTGGGACACCCTGTAGCTAAAATCTGGACACAAGTCGTTTCTTTTGGACGGAGTGTCTTGTGCACTAATAGGTCTGTTGTATTGTTTTGCGTGATCATTCCGTTGTGACCAAAGAAAATAAAGATTGTTCGATAATAGTTTTCATGATGGATATGAAAAAATAATTCTGCTTGACATTTTGTGTTCAGAATTTTTAGCTCTTAGAAATGACATACAAAAGTCAAGAATAAAATGATCTACGACAGAAAAAACTGCGACACATTCATTGTGACCAGAAAGTTTCGTGACTAACCGTGACCAGAATTGGTCACGACGGAATCGTCACGCAGAGCACTAGCCTGTGGTCATGTTCTTTTGTGAAACACGATCGGAAATGAGAAGTTAGAGTATATGGCAAGAAACTTGGGCTCATAATATCCCCGTACACTATGGCAGACAGACTGACAGTATGCATTTTTGGATCCCAGAATGTATCCTCTCAAATAAGTATTAATATAATTATTCAAACTGACATTTTCCCCAGAATGTGTCTCAGGTCTGCAGAACAGTAAATAATTCATTTTTTCTATCTGTCTGAAACACATTTTTTAAACCACTGTTTATATGAATATGAATCATTTTTCATTGTTATCTTGATTTTTGCAAGTCTTTTATTGCTTATTCACAAGATCGGACAGTTTCGGATCTATAGAGTTAATTTTAGAAAAGTCCATCTTTGTATGCATATGGAAATCAGTCTCTAATTCGTTTTTGAAAGCATCCGCCGCCTGATCTTATGGAATTGTTTTATATTTTCCGTTTCGGATTTTTGTATCAATTGAACTATTCGATATTTTCTAGGGCTCAATTTTCAATGATTACTTTTAGTATCTGCGAAAAGTAAACCAGAATTTCATGAGAACTGACTAAAATATTGATGCTTTTTTTTCTTCAGGCACAGATAATGTAACATCCCATGTCGTGAAAATCGCGACGATTTTCACGATATGGGATATGTCGTAGCTAGAAGAAAATGGAATCTTCATGTTCTTTGGACTTTTTTAACCTTTTTAGAAATAATGGACTTCTACATTTTCTATTTTGTCTGATTTTTCTATCATAATATTTCAAAATCTTTTCAGCCCACATTCACTAGTTTACCAGCTCAAATAGTCTTCAAACTCAAAGTCCTTGAAGATCGCATTTTTGTTTTCTTGAAATATACTTTATCAGTCTCGTTGCAGATGTGGGTGTCAGTCTTATCAGTATCCGTACTTACACCCACACCTTCATTACTTTGATTACGCCTTAACCTGTTTTGATTCCTAAGAGCAAAGTGGAGAATGAAGATGAGGAATTGTGTTGATCGTGAAGAAGCACTCAAGAAGAGCTGATGGAAAATGACTACTCGAAAAAAATGATGATCAAAAGTATTTTTTCTCTTTTATCTTATATTGTAGAAACAAAATATAGCGTTGTTCGAGCTGATCAGGGTTTAGCAGGAGTGCTCTTTTGTATGATCCCAACAACGGCATGGTGAGTCCATATTATTGTAAAGAAAAACTCGAAATTAAATGATATTTGCCGAACACAATCACTTAAACTTAATATTAAACATTAAGTAATACGACTGAGCTTAATTTTGGGTTAGATCAAATGGCCCACACCTATTCAGAAGGTCAATTTGTAAACTCAGAAAATTTTACTTTCTCAGGAGCTACCTTTTTGTAAGGTGATAGAAACTTATTCGAAACATCCAACTAAAGCGTGTTCACCTATTTTCTGTTGCTGTGTGACAATACAAATTCTATATCAAGAAAAGCAGCTTTTCATTTTGACTAAATAGATTTCATCAGCAGTTTTCTAGTTGATCCTACAAACCCTTTCTAATCGAATCTTCAGAATTCTACTGAAGCCTTACTTATTCTAGTGGAAGATCAGTTTGAGTTTCTGTACAGTAGTTGAAGACTTATCTACACACTTAACAGTTTCATGTAAGCATAGTTATAACTACGTAAATTCTCCAACTTTTTTGATCAATATTTTCAATTGAAAGTTGGTTTGCTTATTAAAGACCTATATATTTTATTACCTCGAAATCTACATCATCTCCTAATGGAAAAGTAGTGTTCGTTCAATCGAAATATCTGTCTAAATTTTAAAAACTAAAAACCATCCAAAATCAGAAAAAACGATCGAAGAACTACAACCACTTTATTTTTTCTCGATTGCGCATGATTACACGATTTTCGTTTCGTGACATAACGTGTCTCTATTTTTCGAGATATCTTAAGTTTCAATTTGACTTATTTCAACGATCTTTGTGTATGCGCAATTCAACAATTTTCAAATATTCAAAAATTTTTTCATTAGGTTACTGTCAGAAGCACTATTTTACTATTTAGTCTATTACTTACTGGTAGTTGTTGTTGTTGTTGTGGTTGTTGGACCTAAAATTAGACACAGATTAAAACTCCAAAATTCTGTAGAACAACGCATTCACGTTCAGAATAGCGATAAAATCCTCAAGGAATAACTTTTGCATTATACAAGATCGCAAGAATGTTCCTATCATAAAGCACATGCAATAGTAGCGGTAGCTGTTATTACTTTTGATATTCGGAAGACAGAGCGAAGTACGAGTTTTTTTAACTCTTTGAGGACGGTGAGACATATTTGTCCTACCTATTTTGCAGTACAGAAAATGTTTGCTCTACATTAAACTGTTGCAAACTTTAAGGTAAATAGGTCGCCTATCTGCCATCTCATGCAGGTCTTTTCTCTCTTTTTTCCTTGCATACAGATCCTTCTCAGATCTCCTTTTTTGTTTCTGCTACTATATACTGCCGCATGATTTCTCCCTGTCTTCTCGCCATGTATTATCATCAGGTTTTTATCTTATCATTTTAAACCAAATACAACAGACTGATTGAAGAACCATTTTTCGATTGAAAAAAAATTCCGTCCTCAAAGGTTAAGCAGCGAAGTATTGATATGGATGTGAATGTGTAGTGTGGCGGAAAAATGCTCGCGCACTCGCACATTCAATCAACACTAATCGCTCAACGTTGTAGCTGTAGGAAGAAAAACAGGAATGTTCTTTTTCACAAGAGGCTATTTACAAGCATATCGACTGCTCAAGCAAATGAGATTATTACAATTCGATGATCGACTGCACTGCTTTCCATCTCCGCAATTTTGGTGCGCTGAACATGAAACTTCACAGCTGATATCGGTCTCGCCTTAATGTTGTGTGTCTTACACGTATTTTCGAAGAAAATAGCGAGCGTACATTTAAAACAAGGGGGGTGTGGGAGTATGGGAGTGTGGGTGTGGAGTGTGGGGTGTGGGTGTGGGTTTGGGAGTAGGGTGTGAATGTGTATGGGTATGGGTATGGGGGTGTGGATGTGGGGTGTCGGGTGTGGGTGTTAGTGAGTGCGAGTGTGGGTATATGTGAGTATGGGGGGTGTAAGGTGTGGGTGTGCTTTCCATCTAAACACGAACCCACACCGACACCCACACCCACACCCACACGCACACTCACACCCACACCCGCACCCACATCCACACTCACACCCACATCCGCACCCTAAGAAAACCAATGAACTAGTAGGGTTTTTGACGATCTTATTTTAGCAGAAGTGTGAAATATTGTTGTTTTGCCAATCTCCTGAAAAAGTCCGTGCTCCTATGAACTCAAAAAAATCATAGTTAATAGTTCAATTCTTTTTTATGAACCTGTTTATCTCTATGAAAAGTGTTCTATCAATTCGATATCAATGCTATGAAGAATCTTAATCATTTCCGTTTGTTTTTATCCGAGGGGGAAACTAGTAAGACTTTGGTTTTGAAGTCTCTCGAAGTTCTATGAAGTCTTATAAAGTCTTGTGAAGTCTCGTGAAGTTTCGTGAAGCCTCATGAAGTCTCTTGAAGTCCATGAAATCTCATGAAGTCTTATGAAGTCAGTTGTAGTCAGTTGAAGTCTCATGAAGTCCACTGTTTCCCCCTATGGCTCATACTAGCATACCGACCGATTCTGTCCATTCTAACCGTTTATAACAGTACCGGAAACGGTAAGAAAAAACCTTACTAGTTCCAACTCTGGTATCAAGGCCAGTGACTATTGCAATACTTTATTAATGGATTTTTTTTGGATCAGTTGGACTCGAAATGTTTTGTGTGATGCAACAAGTATTGAACGCTTCTTATGTTGAGTATTTTATAATATAATTCAATCTTAGTAGAGTGACAATGGGAATACGTCATTTTGTCACCGGATGCGTAAATATTGCTGAGTCCTTAACTAGAAATTTATCAAAGTAAGGATTCATAAGTGAAAAGTTCTCATCCAAAAGATTGCTCAATTCATGAATGACGATTGTGATTCAGTGGACATCTTTATCCACCTGTAACTTAATGCAAAAAAAGAGACGTGTACGAAAACAGCAGGATCACGATCCATGGAGGGTGAAGGTTATTGCAGTGCCAGCAAATCGACAATGACATCTCATAATATCTCGTAAATGGCTTTTGAATAATACATGGCTTACTATTAAGGTGTGTCTACTACGCTGAAATATATGCATATTTCAATTGCTTAATTTATGAAATTCGCAAAAGTTGAGATATTCAATATTCTTTAAATAGCCGGTTTCACTCGTTGATCAATTTTAGATTTGAGTATTTTCTTACAACAAGATTGTAAAGCAATCAATATTTTAAACGTTCGCTCCTAAGCTGAGTTCTCGCAACTGAAAAGCGAAATATACGTGCCAACGCATACCACAATCTAAAAACAGAAAACTTTTTACCACTTGTTGTAATTGATGAATCAGTGGTTTTCTTGCAACCGAATAACACGAGTTCAATGGAGGATCCATCAGCAAATTTGAACGTCATTAAAAAACTTGAAATATATGTATCAAGACTAGTTAGAATATCATTAGCAAATTTTTCTTTGAAAGCCTTAGATATGCCATATTTTTTTGGGTAGATTATTCGTATTGTTATTTGCACAATTGAGCGAGCAGATCCGAACTGATCACAACTAGATCTG
Organism: Rotaria sp. Silwood1; assembly: GCA_905250075.1. Taxonomy (NCBI): domain Eukaryota; kingdom Metazoa; phylum Rotifera; class Eurotatoria; order Philodinida; family Philodinidae; genus Rotaria; species Rotaria sp. Silwood1. The sequence goes on from CAJNOP010000445.1 coordinate 29,372, forward strand.
AAACAGAGTTAAACAAATGTTGAGAAAGAATGCATTATAAAAAGGATCACGCAAAATGTAAACGCACAGTTCACGTTTTTTTCTGTAAAGTTCTTGACGACGTCGACGGCCACCAGCATTTGGTTGAAAACTATTGATCACAATTCTAGTGATACGTAACGAGCCTGATTGCAAACCGTTGGCAACTTCTAACTAGAATTCCATTCAATTTCATTAGTTAAGACATACGTGACAAATATGGAAATACGATTACTTTTCGAGCTATCTCATTAACATTGGTGACTATCGTACTCTGATTATTGTTTAGTATCCAGTTTGAGACGGCGGTTCTTGTTATTTCGTCAGATTCTACAATATAAAATGAATGATTAAAATAGCCAATCGTTTCTCATAGCATTTTTGCAAAAAGCTAAGTTATTATATAAAAAAGTTACTCGAAAATAACTAATGTACAAAAGAAATCTATTTAAGAGTGTTAAATAACATTGAATAAAAGGAAAATACGACACATTCTCTTTCATTATCATCCTAGATAGCATGCGCTAAAGGTCATTTCTACAATATGATGCTTTCTTGACAATGTTTAGCAAACTTTAAGCTTTTCACTCTATGTATTTGAAACACTAACTACACTTACAGCCGAAGTCAACTCTGATGTTGTTTTCTTGCTCAGTTTCTTATGGTACTAGTAATCTACAATATTGAACATGAACTGGAATATGCCAAGCAAAATTGGATTCATCACTAGTCTATGTTCTTCAATTCTTAACTTTGATTTTGAGAATTGAAAGAATATTGTTTTCCAGTATTTTGTGAAAAAATGTCATCTTGACAAGTTGGATCAAGCTCTTCGATATATGAGAGCGACATTTTTTCCTAATTTTTTTTGTTGAAGATTAGCAATTTGTCCTTCTAATCTTCAAAAAGTTACCGCTCAGTTCGACGAATACGGAGTTCGTATACGCCTGTAAACGATCATATAAGGCGAAATATGATAATATACGAAGAAAAACAAAGCAGAACGGAGACAGTATACGAAATCCGCATACGGAGATCATAAACAATCCTTTTTTCTCCGTATACGGTCGTTTACGACCGTGCTTGTTTGACCTTGGCAGATGACTACTCAGTAGTTTAAAAGCTATTGACATGGAAACTTTCATTCATCTTTGATTTAGAAACTAGTATTTCCAGATGTTCTCAGTGTTAATTCCATATATTGATTAGTTTCTTATGGTCTTTAACTTTTCTTATAAAACACAAAATCTGAGTATACACAACACAAAATGGTGCGAGCAAATAACATAGCACAAGTGTCTAATTCTCGTATTTATATGAGCCCTATTGCGTAATCCATGCCCGAAGTTGCTCAACCGACAGCATCAGATCTAACAGATTCTCTCAAATATTATCGACACAAGATTTTGACGTCTATCTACGTAAACTGCTTGGAAAATGCATTGCTGTACTGTTGAGATATTCAATTATTACAGCAAGTTCAAGTAAAAATCAGTCAATTCTAGTCACTTTATCGGAAAACTATATTTCGAGTATTGTGGATCTTTTTCATTTTTCATTTTCACTTTTATTCAAATATATACTTCACTAGTGGCAGAAAGTAACTTTGAAAAGATTTATCCCATCGATGTGATAAACATCTTATAAGAACTTCAAATGAGCACTTTTGGACGAATTTCTGAGCTTTATTTCTCTCGATTCATAGAAGTTCACCAGTTGAAACTTCGCGTATAAGAAGATCACGATCATTACTCGATTTAGCAAAACTTTGAAGATTGCGTTTGACTATCTTTCTGAAAAATAAATCCGGCTAATCGCAATATTTGACCTATTTCTATTTTATCGAAAGATACGGATTAAAACTAATCTGCCCTATGAATATTGAATTTGATAAAGTATCAAGCACCAAATGTACTCTGTAGGATGAGATATAATCTATCATAACATTTCAAGAAACCAATATAACAGACCTTCTAAATCACATACCAAGATTTCGATCAGACATTAATTTAAGCCATACTTAGAGCTCTTTGTAAAAGGAACAAAAATGACACTTGTTAGGGTGTGGGTATAGAAAGAGGATGTAAGGAGAAGTCACACACCCATACACTATTTTTCACTGTTAAAAATGTTTATCGACTGATTTATAAAAGCTTACGAAAAACCCAATGATTGCTGCTACAAGCTTATAAAACAAGTCTACTAAACATATCCTTGTAACTTGCAAATCATTCTCTATGTATCAAAAATACACAATCTTTCGATCACTGTATATTCGAACGCAACAGAGTCTTATATTTTTCAATGAAATTTTGCAACGCTTATCATAATCGATTCACAGTCGATCCGGCAACACAGAGGAGTAGATTAAAGCCTGGGCTCAACTCCTCACCTTGTAATCCTCAAATTGCGCATGTGTGATAAATTTTTGTCGTCTCATTGAATGAATAAGCGGGCTCTCGGGAAAATAATAACTGTTTAATGACGTAGAAGCTTCTTTCATGTATGCTTCACATGAGAGCTTCTAATAAGTTTCTATTGCAAGAAATTGGTTGATCTGACAGTAGTCGTTGAAAAACAACTCATGAATTTCAACTTGAGAGAATATTTCCGCATGTACCAACGATGCAACGCTGAAAGAAAATCAATCAATTTTCGGTTTTCTGTTGTTAAGTTTGTATGCTTTCCTAACTGAAAAACTGATGGTTTCTCGTTTTTATTATTCTTCGGTTTTATCAACAGGTATCTTATTGGAAAATGATTGTTTTCAAGTAAGAAGTGCATGAATGTGGTTAATATCTTTCACCGTTCTATGATGATATAAACAGCAAAGAACAATATGAGCACCATCTTTTCTATTACTGTTCTTAAGACATTAGGAAACATCATTGAATTCAATGTACAGCTGAAATTGGACAATTCTCTTTTTTTTTGAATATGAATTTTTGTATATTATGCATTTGACAGATCACTCGTAAATTGAACCTACACTCGGTCTCAAATTTTTGAACAAACGCTTGATGAACGCTTTGTGAATCTACAGCAGTTTGCTTCAAAGTACCATTGCCTCATGTTGTAGGTCTTAATAGATAGAATTTGAAAAGCAACTTTTCACAATAGTCTTAGAGATCTTATCACACCTGGAATATCTCAGAAAGAAGGCAATGGAAAGTTGTGAACTTTTGCAATAGTTGTTCGTTGTACCTGTATGTTGGCTACCTAGAATAATGTGGTTCTGATTAGTCAATCCGAATTCAGAGAAGACGACATTCGTCCAGCGTTATGATGCTTAGAAATCTTCAGATTTCTTGAATGCTATATCTCGGCCTTATTTTGTCTCGGAAAACGATTAATGGGCTATCTAGAAAATTCAGTGCTCTTGATCGTCAAATATTTGAGCATGGGAGAATTGCATTTGCTGCAACTTTTCATACACTATTACGACAATGAAATCTTTTTTTGTGAACAAAATTATTGGTCGCAATACCGTCATTCGATTACTTTGAAAAACTGTTATCATAGACAAAGAAACTGATAAATTGTTCATGAGTCAAGAAGGGAGACCCACGAAAACTAGTTATATTAGACATAGTTAATCTCAAAAATGTCTGATTGATGAAATAAGTCGTATGATAAAAGACTTTTATCATCTGCAGATCTTTCCATAGGAGTTTATCTTCACGGTTAATAGTCCATCATCTGAAAGAAGAACATACGTTTCTCATTGAAATAATTTATACAAAATGAAGTTGAATATATTGAAAAGAAGAACTCGCTTATGAATAACTACTACTCTAAACTACTTAGGGTATACCAAAAGTTCTGATCACAGTTTTTAAAATTTAATAAAGCAATAAATATTGAATATTTTACTAAGGAAATATATATTATAACGTCTCGTCTTTAATAATATATAGAGCAACTCTCTCTTAGACTTAGTTCTAACATCCTTTCAGACTAAATCTATAATTTTACAGACAATGCAAATATTATTAATTCTTGTTCAATGGTCAGGTACATTCTGGAACTTTCTATTGGTCACTCTCTCGTCACGTTTTATGACGTCATGTTCTAGAATATTACATTTCGATAGTATATATAAATGAGAGGTCGTTCGCTGTTAGTTCATTTGTACCATACTCGACTTAAAATCGTAATAGAATTTGATTTCAATCTTAAAAGAAGACATTAAACATGACTGATGAATTCAATCGATATTATATCAAAATTCGAGCTATTTTGGGAATAGATTCAAAAACAATCTTTGACGAACTTACAGAGGCATTGGGACCTGATGCTCCATCATATCCAACAGTCAGAAGATGGGCGAAACGTTTTCGTGAAGGAAGAGACGATGTCACTGATAATCCTCGATCTGGTCGTCCGATTTCGGTACTTACAGATGAAAATGTTGAATGCGTTCGACAAGTTATCGAAGATGATCCACACTCAACTTATGATGATATTATGGGTGAGACTGATCTATCACGTGGTACAATAGAACGAATTATTCATGATCGTCTAAAGATGAGAAAAGTTACATCACGTTGGGTTGCTCATCAACTTACTAACGAACAAAAACAAAAACGACTTAGAATTTGTCGTCAAAATTTAGAGAAATTTAGAAATGGAACATGGCATTTATGTGATGTTATTACTGGTGATGAGACATGGATTTATCACAGGCAGATTGGTCGAAAGTCAAGCAATGCTACTTGGGTTGGCGAAAATGAACTACCAAGAACCATTGTTCGTCGGAATAGATTTGAACCTAGAACACTATTTTGCTTCTTCTTCAAATCCACTGGTTCTCTTCTCATACACAAAGTAGATAAGGGCAAGACAATCGATCATGACTCCTATATTGATAATTGTCTTATACCTGTTATCAATGAAATAAGAAAAAAGGAAAAGTCATCACGTACTACATATAAAATGCTTCATGGTAATGGTCCTCCTCATACTCATCCAGATGTTATTGATTATTTAATGGAGGAAGGAATCGAAATCATTCCACATCCACCATGTTCACCAGATCTCGCACCGTGTGACTTTTGGCTAAATGATTATATCAAGAACAAGTTGACGGATCACATAAACGAAGAATCATTAGCTCAAGAGGTTTCCACCATAGTGAAGAATATTCCAATAAACGAGTTTAAAAAGACTTTCGATAAACTGTTAGAAAGAATGAAACTTTGTATCGAAAATAATGGTGATTATTTTGAGCATTTAATAAAATAAAATAACGAATGTCTCTTCGTTTCTGTATTGTGGTTTTATGTTGGCATGATCTTTTCTTGGCTATAAATACTATAGATTTAGTCTGAAAGGATGTTAGAACTAAGTCTAAGAGAGAGTTGCTCTATATATTATTAAAGACGAGACGTTATAATATATATTTCCTTAGTAAAATATTCAATATTTATTGCTTTATTAAATTTTAAAAACTGTGATCAGAACTTTTGGTATACCCTAAGTATTAAAAGATGATGATTATCGTAATTTTGATAAACCATAACTTTTTCCTTAATAACTGAGTATCTCTGAACGACAAAAGTGAGAAAATAGATTTGAAACAATCAAAATTTTCTATAAACAAGCTCAATACTTTTCACCGTGGTGAATGCAATCTTTTTAGTGGAAGATTCATGGTGCACTTTTCTGATCAGGATTACTGTGCAATATTTATTAGTAGAAAACTGAATTTCCCATTATATTTGTTCTCTCATACTATTTCTAAACCTTTCACAATAATGACTTAACAAAAAACACGATCTACTGTTTAGCTAAAGGTGATAGTTGACAAACCTGTGCTGTAGTCATTTACAATGTTGTCACCAGCAGTTTTAAGATATAAAGGTATCAATGAGAGTACGATCGCAACCACAGCTCCAAACATGAATAGGCAAATGAATATTGGAGCAATGAATGGGGTCCATCCAGTAAGCCATTTTCTGAAATAAAACACACAGAGAACCTAAGTAAGCAAAAAATTAGTGAAGACGTGCTATATGACTGGTCAGAAGCGTCGACAGTACTGACCAGATGTGATCTGAAACGTCTTCCATTCCTATCATGATTAGTTACCTTGATGAGAAATGTCCCGGAATGCCGTCCAGATTAGCCTAGAACTTCCTTGAACCTGTTTATCTCTTGTCAGTTTGTCCATCTATCCAGTCTAGACTCATTCATACGACAGAAAAAGAATGACAGAAGAAGAGGAAAGGTGGACTTGAACATAAAACCCAACATTTTTCAACATCAGACGGATATCTTGCCGATGGACCATGACGTAAAGATAGACTAATGTCAATTTATACAATCTATATGTCAGTTTGACTTCCATCCATTCTCTAGACGATCAGAAACCAGTCGAAATCAAGAGATTCTGACTACTATATAACGTATTAAATACTAGTCAGGACTAGTCGTAATTATTCAATGTGTTTGCCAAGACTAGTGAATTTTTTTAGACTGTGCCGTCAATCATAGCTCAGAAGAGTCTCAAAGCTGCAAACAATCCATTTTGTTTCTACTAAACTGTTCTGATAATTCGTTAAACTTATTAGTAATGGAAATACAAATACGCAGAATGTACAGTCAAGACTTTTTAGATATTTGCATCATTTCCTTGAAACAACAAATACTGTTGATTTATTTTTCTAACTTGAGTGGCAATAAGAAAGGTTCTTCAGATTCAATACTGAAATCAAGATTAGACAAAATATTTTCTACGTCTGTATTTTGATATGTCTCACGATATTTTACAGTTTCATATGTAAAAAATTGTAAAAAGTTTTTGGAACGCCAAAATATATGAGAAAGTAAAAAAGATAAAATTTACTTCTTAGCAAGGAGTGCAATCGTATATATTTTAAAATTCATTACATCTATAAATTCAATTGAAAATGTTTAATTTGAAGATAATTTAATATTTCTCCATTATTGTTACATTTTCTTTCATTTAAAAGATGAGTTGTGATGATTTCAAATGGAGGATATATTTCGGAATAGCACAAATTTTACTTAGCGGTAAATTTAAGACTCATACTTGAAATTCAAGCTCAAATTAAATCATGATATTAAAAGTATTTAGTTTTTTTTCCGTTGAAACTATTTTAATTTTATTTTTGTCGCGTAACTATAGTGTATTCTAATCGATAATAATCAGAAAATATTCGTCAAAAACAATAATAAAAAGTTTTTGTATTCATTTTTTCATTGTTGTCTAAATAATTTTTTTTGTACTTCAGTAAAAAGAGTAATCTTTTATTCATATGAGACTTTTGAAAACTTCAAAGTATATTAGACAGTATCTTAGAATAAATATGAATGTCTAGAAGTTAATCTCTTGATCATATGGTTCAATGATCTGAACGATAGGTAAGTGATATAACGTATGCATGTTCAAATTTAACCGTCATCCTTATGCATTTCAATTAAGGCTTGTACAGACTCGACCACTAAGTAGGACCGCAACCACTCATGGATAGTGTCGTGAACGCTCTTACTTTTTCAATTTAAAATCGTTTTTTACATGTCCATCAGGACGATAACCATGTCTAGTCTTTTACTCGAAAAGACTAAACACAATAGACAGAATGACGCTCATTAGATAAGCTGTCAAGACTTCAGTTATGGACTACAATCGATTACGGACTAGTCATGTAACAGAGCTGCTTTTTGAGAAAAAGACTAGATCGGACTTAGCGACACGATTAGAAATACGACTAGTCTTTTTACCCGTCCTTTGCTCACCTGGGAAAGTGCATTATTCAATTCTCAGTAATAGAAAGCGAAAGCAGTATTAAAGTTGAGCTGACGAGGCAAAGTCTTCAAGTGGAAAATAGTTTTTCGACTGCGACTGTGGTCATTTTAGCGTTTCTAGTGAGTAATGTAAATCCCTAATTTGAATTTAATATCTTAAGATAGTTCGAGAAAAAGCAAATGAAGTGTTTTCAGTCTATAAACTTGCAATTGGATAGATCTCATGGTTACCAGAATATCGCAAAAGATACAGTTCAAATGTATATGTTTCCATGTTGAGAGATTAACTTCTTCAAAAATTCATATTTTATTGAAAATTGGAAAGATTTGGTCTTTTTGAATAAGGAATACTTCGAAGAAGCATTCGTTCTAACTAAGACTTGTGGGAAATTCTGATAAAGATGAGACCTGTCCATGTTCAAAATTTCAGACCGAAAACACAGCATTTGACCTCATCTGAAAAGCTTTGGAATAGGTCAAGAGATGAGTATAATAATGTTCGTTACACAGCTTTAAAGGGTTAGACATTCAGTCGAAGTCACAGCATCACACCACTGGCTATCATCTATTTGATGACTACAGTGCCAGTTGAAAAGAGGGTTCATACTTGGAAATCTTTCCTTGCAATCAGTGGTCAATTAGCATGTTAGTTGTAATGTTGGTGAAGAAAGCTTTGATAAATTTACCGCTGCTCCGTTGTATCCGTATTTGTTCTATTCACTATTGCCATTGACAATTATTGTGATATTGACAATTCTCTATCGTCTGAAACTTTGAAGTCAAAGTTATAAACTAGATTTCTAAAATGTATAATTCAAAGCATGAAGTAAATTTATAATTGGTTAAAAAAATTTAAGCCTTGATTTTTGAGAATATGGACGTAAACAGTAGCGAAGTTATGATTTTTTTAGCACTGAGTCATTTTTCCAGTAAAGCTCTTTTGAGGACTGAACAACCATGGACAAGTGCAAGACTCACTGGGCTATATTTTCTTTGTTAATCTCTTACAGTTTGGTTAGTCTATATATATACATGTCGTAGGCCAATCTCGGATTTAGGTCAATCTAAGATTCGCCTAAGCTATTCTCGGATCCAAGATTGGACTAGTTCAATACTGGATTGGAGCAGAAGTTTTCAGTAAAACATCTGTAGCTATCTACATACATGTCGGATTGAAAATCTTGTTAATGATCTGTACTAACACCATGGTATCTCAGGCCTTGCAATCGACAATGAAGAAATTGAAGTAGGATTCATGAAGTTATGGATAAGTTTCTACGGAATAACAGGTTTTATGGAAAGTTGTCCATGAATGTTTGAGTCCCAGCTGAATTTCTTCATTGTTGATTGTAAGAGTCGAAAGATCATTGTGTCAACACAGTTCACCAGCAAGAATTCCAACCAACATCTATGTAGTTAGTTACAAGAGTTTTCCTGGAAACTTCTGCTCCAATCCAGTATTGGACTAGTCCATTCTTGGATTCGAAAATAGCCTAGGCGAATCTTAGATTGGCCTACGACATATATATGGACGTGATCAACCGGCCTGGTACTCCAGCACTTTTTTTGTGCATGGAGTTTCTAAAATATATCAAAAAGCAATGACTTCTTTTACCAATTATAGTCCTCGTATAATGCTGATGATCTGCCAGTAATACGGGGATCTATGTCTTATTTGAAACCAAAATAATCAGGTGCCTCCAAAAAATCTTGTGGTAATTACGAACAGATTTTGCGAAGACATCTGATTATTTTGGTTTCAAATAAGACATAGATCTCCGTATCCCTGACAGGTCATCAGCATTATACGTGTACTATAAGTGGTAAAACAATCATAGCTTTTTGATGTATTATAGAAGCTGCATGTATTAAAAATAAAAGTAGTGGGGTACCAGGCCGGTTGATCACGCTCATGTATGTATCAGATTGTCCATGTTAAAAGTCGGTATCAGTATTTCGCTAATGTCTTTTCCATTTTTTGCTCATTAAGGTCGCAACAATTTTTTAAAGAATTTCTTTTATTCTCCTCAAGAATACATTAAAACAGTTGATGTTAGATAGCAAGTAGAAAAATTAGAATAAAACTGTTTAAAAGCTACGACATATTGGAATGTCTCAATGGTTTTCCTCAAACGATTTCGACTGTTTTCTATGGTTCTACAAATTGAAGAAATCCTTACGCAAGTTGTTTGCATAAATTAGAGACTGTTCTTTTTTGTGGAACAAAATAAAGTCAGTTTTGGTCAGGTTTTGTTTTAACTCAAGAAAAAAATTTTTCAAAAGTATCAAAAATTGAACAAATTTTGTTTATTTTTATCTTTTGTTATGAAAAAATAGAGTAATCAAAGTCTCGAGTTTTGCTGCAATGCGTCATTCGTATTTCTATAAATTAAAAGCGAACATTAGCCGAAAGGATTCATTTTTGATTGATGTATAAAAATTTTCTTGACTGTTTCCAAAAGTTTCTTTCAAAAAATCGACTATTACAAAATTCGAGAAAAGGTCATATTCATCGGATACTAAACTTTCTACTACAAAATAAATTGGATTGAGGTTGAACAATAGAGCCTTCCAACTCTACAAAATAGCTTCTATGTTTTTTTGATGCCGTGTACTATGTACTAACAAACAAAATAAAGAAACTTGTTGTTTTGCAAGAAAGTTGACTATGTTGGAGCTTCCGAATATTATTTTTGTTTAATTATTCATACCTTAGCGAGAATTCTTAATATTTCGGTGCCTGATCCTTGATGGATTCTTCAAAAGTCCTTCCAGGATTTATTATTTTTTTCTTGAGAAAATGACAAAATTCTGAAGAAAGTTTGTAACTATGGAATTCCACTTTCTTGGCAGGATATGAAACAGAATTCAATTAGGATCCTAAACAGTTTACCATTATTCTACAAACAGAAATCGTTCCGGAAGCCGAGAAATCTTGCAGAAAGTGTGTAGCCACGGAGTTTCAGGATTCTGAACAGGTTACCACTGTTTTTAACCAGGAATTATTCTGAAAACTGTGAAATTTTTGTAACAGTCTGTAGTCAGGAAAAATTAAACGGTTTAATATGGGGTGTGTGAATGTGGGTTTATATAATGTTAATCAATAGTCACAGTTACACTCTGCCGTTGCATTCTTGTTAAGATCCTCCTCTAATTTAGCTAGAATAGTTCACTGAAACCTATAACAGGATCCAGATCAGGTCCTGAATAAAACTTGAAAAAATCTTGATAGAATCCTATTTTTTATTTCTGCTAGGATCCTAAGTAGGATCGAGAGTGAATCCTGACAGGATCCTGCCTTCATAGCTTAGAAAAAAATCTGGACAAGAACCTAAAGAAATTCCCAACAGGGTCCTATTTAAACGTGAAAAATCCTGAGAACGGAAATTATTTGGATTCGGAACAGGATTCTGAAGATAGCTTGACAAGAACCTTCAAGTCCATGATTCTCGCAGATCCTTCCAGGATTTAACAAGAAACGAACAGAATTGAGACTAGAGTAATTGTAATTCAACATAAACTATTCTTATATTATCTCGAAAAGCATTAAAAGGAAATCTTTCAAAATGAGTTCGAATCTTAAGCAATGAAAACTAAAAGAGATATTGACGCTATACTAGCAAAAATATTTTATCTAAACCATCCGATAGTAATGAGGCATCGTGAATATACTGTATGGATCAAACTACCGAGTTTCTTAGTATATTTGTTGTAGTCGACAAGGGGAAAAACAAGGAAGCTGACTCTACCATTAATTTCATTGGTCTGTTACATATCAACATCATCAGCCATAAGCAAAAGAGAGCATCTATTTCACTATTACATGTGCAGTGCATGACAGACAATAACAAGTATGCTGAGAAGGTGTGAGACTTTAACTTTACTTTAAACTTTAACAGTTAAAATTAAAGTAAGTCTTAACAATTTAGCTACTTAATTGAAGTATTTTTAGAGTTAATATACCAACCACTCCCACCCCATCCAATTCTGCCAGCATTCTTCCACTCACGAAAGAAATAGACGGAAATTTCTAGTGTTACACATCGTAATTTCTATGCAATTCCATCCAAAAACAATAGTGTCGGTGTGGGATGTGGGTAGAGAGTGTGAGCATGGGTGATGCGTGTAGGTGTGGCTGTGATTGTGGCTGTAGGTGTGAATATTCTCTTCACACCCACATCCTATGTGGTCTATATTTTTGAGGTTGGATTGGATAGGGTTGGGTCACCAAATTCATTTTAATATGAAAAACATATAGGGATGTAGTCTATACCTTTGAGGTTAGGTTGGGTAGGGTGGTGTTAGGAAATTTATTTTAATATGAAAAAAAAGATATGGATATCTTCAATACCTTTGGGGTTGGGTCGGGTCGGAAAATGCATTTTAATATGGTAATTGTATTAGGATATAATGCATACCTTGAGGGTGGGGTGACGAAATGCATTGTAAGATGAAAACTGTACACGGTTGCAGCCTATATTTATATGGGTGGGCTGGGATAGGTTGGGCAAGCAAATTCATTTTATTATGAAAAGTGAATGTGGATATATTCTATATCTACTAGGATTGGACTGGGTTATAAAATCTATATTCTTAGTGGTTGCTTTGTGAAGCTTTTCTCTTCGGTGAGTTCTATCTTAGAAATAATGGTTAGTACTGCCAGACAGTTGCTTTACTATGTGTTTGACTTATAAAATGTATTTAAAATAAAACTTTCGCTACCTCATGTTTATTCGAATGAAGATGATGAGGTGATTCCTGTGAGGGTCCGCATGACAGAATTGGTATCGCTTTGGCTGCTGTTGCCGCTCATTGACACTGGAGTAACGACCATCAGCAGCACCCACACTCTTCGGATCGGAAGGAATGTCATAAAGTGTTGTTTCAGTGTGTCGTTCGGAAAGTGAGTCAAATGATGTCAGAGAAGATATAGGGTGTCTCAAAATTATAGCAGCCCTTTATTTTTGAAATTTTTTCAACAAAGACGAATAGCTAGGTTAAATCGAAATAATGATTTGGATATCCATTGAAATTTTCTATCCAATACAGTATAAGACAAAATTTCAAATGAAACTTTGTGAAGAGAGTTTTTCAGAAAACTTTTCCACTGAAATTTCAGGTCTTACAAGAGTTTGACAAAAATACTTTTAAATATAGTCATCTGAAAGAGCAAAAGATTCTGAGCAAACTGAGAGGTCGTCCAGTTCTCGACAATGTTTCGTTCCAAAGTTATAAGCACCAAAAAAAACCGAAAAAAAAATATGCTTTTAGCCGAATTTTAGCGGTTTTTTAAAAAGTTATGAATTTTTTTGAGTTTTCTCATGCTTATAACTTTGGAACGAAACATCATCGACAACTGGAAGATCCCTCAGTTTGCTCAGAATGTTTTGCTCTTTCAGATGACTATATTTAAAAATATTTTTGTTAATTTCTTGTAGGACCTGAAATTTCAGTGGAAGCGTTTTCTGAAAGACTCTCTTTACAAAGTTTCATTTGAAATTTTGGCCCATACTGCATTGGATAGAGAGCTTCAAGGGCTATCCAAATCACTATTTCGATTTAACCTAGCTATTCGTCTTTGTTGAAAAAATTTCAAAAATAAAGGGGTCGTATAATTTTGAGTCACCCTATAAAATATGAGAAATAGAGGCTCTTGTGATAGAACTCATATATAGCGTTTGTGTGTCGTTGGATGCGTTTGATGTTTCCGTGGTACCCATACCCGGTATGTTGTGTTGTGTGTATATTGTCGCGTGTGTCTGAGCTTCTGCGACACGAACACCATTTGCGGTGTTATGTATGTTGTCGCCTGCTCATTCAATATCTCCTTTGTCTTTTATGCGTTGGGTTAGTCAATTAGTGTTCTCTCTCGCATATCTTCTTTCCTGCTACTTGATTGAAGTTTGGAGGATATCTGTAGAAAACAGCATATGACGAACCCGAAAGGTATAAACCTCAATTCTAAACGGTTATCAGAATAAAGTGAATTACCCGACCCAACCGAAGCCGACCCCAAAAATATACATGCCATCCGTATAAACTTTTCATATTAAAATGAATTTTCCAACCTAACCCAACCCTACAAATATACACTACATTCCTATATGTTATTTATTTTAAAATTTATTTTCCATGCTTATTTCTCGAAGTACTGATTTGAATTTCCTTGAAATATTTTTTGTCATAATCTTTTTACTTGAATTTCCTGGAAATAAGAACTCACCATGTCATGGGGTCTGTCCTGTTAGAATAGCGAAAAAGACAGATAAAAGTTTTATCGGAATTACAATTATTTCCCTGACAACATCTTAAGTGTGATAACTAATGTTTAAAACTTTTCAATGATGTCCTCAATAAATGAAAAGTGTGCTCTGATATTTTCACTTCTGCAGACGTGCTTTTTCCATTGGGGGCGGGGGTGGGGTGGGTGGGAACCAAGACTTCAGTACTTCGAAATGCGAATGAAATACATGTGAAGTACGAATGAAGTATGTTACTTCACCGTACTTTACTGTACTTCATTAATACTTCATCTTACATCATTCATACTTCACTAGTACTTTAGAGCACTGACGTCTTCTTTTTCTCTCTTGGCTTTTTTCCGCACAACCGATCTTTTATACCGACGTTATGGGATGAAGGACCATGTAGGGTTCCCTAAGAGCTTCAATTCATGCTACTCCCTGTGTAAACAATGATATAATGGTTCCTCTTTTGATCTCTTTAGAATACTTAAAAACAAAACCGTATGATCGAATGAGACTAAGGTAATTCTGGTTTAATTCAAACAGTGTTTGTATTTCCATTAAGCATATTTACGCTACAACCATCGGACCGCCGCTCCCCATAATTCCAAACATGATCGGTAATCTTCCAATAGATTTAGCAATTCATCCGAAATGACAATCTTTTCCGTAAATCACAGAGTCTTTCTTGTCAAGCGTTGACGCGGAAACTAATACACAGGCGACACGGTGCAAGTGTGAGAATGACGAGGGAAAAATGATATATGAGAGCAGCATATGGAGAACAGTCTCTCTTTGAATTATAATCACAAATCAGACAATTTTTTTTTCGTTCCCTTTTTCACTATATTCACAGGACAGCCCTTCTGCAAATTATACTCTTAATTCAGAACAAAACATTTTATTTGACTTTTTCACTATTCTAATAGGAAGGTGTCCATTCAAATAATAATTATAATTCAGATCAAAATTTTATTTTTTGCTGATGACTACTCTAAGAGGGCAATGTCTAATCGAATAATAATAATGAGTTGGATTAAAGTTTTGTCAGTCACTTTCTGGCTATTCTAACTGAACAGTTACTATTCGAATTATAATTTTAATTCAGATAAAAATATTTTTTTTTGACTTTTCGACTATTCTAATAAAAAGTTCACCATTCGAATTATAATTATAGCTCACAATAGAAGGTCGCATACTGTAAGTTAAAGAGATTGGACTTGTTCGGATCAAAGAAAAGCTCTCACCAGTGTTCGACATGAGGTCGCCATATTCAACGTGATTTGACCCGAGTCGGGTCAAAATTAGGTTGATTGTTGCGACCTCATGTCGAACACTGGCTCTCACTGCTAAACTAACAAATTTAAAATATTACATGCCCATAACGTACCTGGAGCAAGTTACCTAAATTTCAAGGTATGAGAACTGCAGGTATAAGAATGAATCAGGAAAGATTTTCTCTACTGTTGTAAGGACAAAACATAGCGTTGTTCGGGTTGAATAAAGGGTTTGCAGGGGCCCTCTTTCATATGGCCCGAACAACAGCATGTTTTGTCCTGACAATAGTGGAGCCAATCTTTACCTGATTTATTGTTACGCTTTTATGCGTAACAATGAAATGTTGCCAACTGATAGCTAAGAGGATTGATCATGTTCGGAAAAATAGAAAGATCTCACCGCCAAAATAACATACTTAAAATATTACATGTCCATAGTGTACCTAGAGCAAGTTATTTAAATTTCAAGATATGTGAAATGTAGATATAAAAATGAATCAGGCAAAGATTGACTCCACTGTTGTAAGGACAAGACATGCTGTTGTTCGAGCCATATGCAAGAGGGTCCCTGCAAACCCTCTATTCGGCCCGAACAGCGCTATATTTTGTCCTTACAGTAGTAGAGAAAATCTTTCCTGATTCATTCTTATACCCGAATTTCACAAACCTTGAAATTTAAGTAACTTGCTCTAGGTAAGTTATGGGCACGTAAAATTTTAAATTTGTTGATTTAGCAGGTAGAGCTTTCATTTGACCCGAACATGTTCAATCTCCTTAACTTACAGTACGCGACCTTCCATTATCAGGTACAAGTTATTTTTCCTGTTTGGCTATTCGAACAAGACATTCGCAATTCGAATTATTATTTTAATTCAGATAAGAATATGACTCTTCGCTTTCTGACTGCCCTTACACGACAGTCTGTAATCAAAATATAATTATAACAAGTAACGCTCGTCTGTGTGACTCGCTTGATTCTCGATTGAATATTTGGCTGTGGCGGTATTATATACTGTTTTACAGCACTCAACAAAACTAGTATCCAACGTTTGAACAAGGCAGCCTGTGTGGATATTTATAATCGCATTAGTGTCATTGTGCGCAGGGCTGTCCGTGTCCGTGTGATAGTGTTTGTCATAAACTCGTCCATTCAAACGGATACCGACACAGTAATACTCAAGTAAAATCTAACTGAGCCACACTAAGGGAACAGCATCCACAACATCCTAGAAAAGAGATTATTCAATTTACTGAGAGATCACCAAAAAAGACACATCCGCGACGCTAGCGTGGAAACGCACCATGCAAATTGTAAAGTATAATCAAAGCCCGTATAGTTACTAGAACATGAGCGGATAATGTCATATACTAGTGTTGGCTACAAAAATACGAGTTTAGTTAAACTTCTAGATTAAAATAAATCATATTTGATCAGACCTATACTGGAAATACACCAGTTGAGCGACGCTCTTACCCAAAATAATCATCGTATTAGACACTTAATGTCAATGCACCCGAATAAATTTTGACACGTGAATGCACACCGACAAAGACACAACAAAAGAAAAACTCATTTTATTTAAGTAAAATCTACTTTGAATGAAATGAATCTGAACTCTTTACATGATGTTTTCCGTTAAACGTACTACTCAGATATTGTGCACATGCAGCACAACTGTTCTCGCATTCCATTCGAAAATACTTCTTAGAGATTTTACTAGTTCTAGTTCCTATTGAAACAGACCAGATCTAGACCGTACACGGTTTTTCGATTGATTGCAACAACCTGAAGCATTCCTTCAGGGAAGTTTGCTGAGCATTGGCTAGTCACTCGTAAGCGCTCCTTCGGGGCGCTACTCGCGGCTAGCCGTTGCCATGCTTAATTCTATTCTGACACAAGATCATCCTCTTTGATTTACATTCTACCTGATTCTAGTCTTCGCTTAGTTCCAAAAACCGTTAGATTTCTAAAGCGAAGAATCTCGATGAGAAATTCTAAAGCCGAAACTTGTTTTTGAACTATTCCTTATGCCTTTAATTTCATGATCTAGCTAGCCAACCAGAGGTTTATTGAAATTCCTCATTAAGAGAATCTTAGTGTAGTATTCTCCAAAAAAACCTAGCCTTGATATAGATCATTTCTAAAGCGAATCTACAGTGAACTTGCAATAGGAGCGACTAGTCGTTCGTTGACGCTCCTCACGGCTAGTCGCTTCATTATTTGAACGCACTTAAGCAACATCTAGTTATTCTCTATTAACCATATAGATGTGACCTCATTTTCATATATATCTGTTCACATTATCTTCTTCGAGTCATAGTGGCGGGAAATTTCATGAGTCAGAACTCCTGCTAAAAAAATTCTAATAATGGAATACTAAACCCGATAAGTTGCAATGTGAGTAGACTTAGATACTGATAAAGTGGAATTTACTAAAATTTGAACTTGGGTATCAGCAGTAATTTTGAGGATTGGTGTACGGTCTGGGTGTAGATATGTGCTTGTGTCTGTTGATTTCGTTCTGCATCATACTCACACTGCAAATCCTGAAAAAAACTCAAATATTTCACGCTACTGAGATTATAGAGCTTGCAACCACGCTAACACGGTAACATGACAATTCCTCCCGAGACAGTTGCTCCCCAAACACTTGTTCCCCAGGCTGTGGGCGTGAGTGAGTTTGGGCGACGTTGTGTATGCGGGTATGAATGCCGTCACCTCTTCACTCACACCTACACACACATCCGTAGCCGTTTCGCGGGAGCAACTGTCGCCGGGGAGCAAGTGTTGCGAAAGCAACTGTTGCCGGGGAGCAACTGTCATGGAAGCATCTGTCTAGGAAGCATGCGTCATGGAATCCGCTAACACATCTGAAAAAGTTACTCTTCCAATGACTGACAGACCATCAACTCATTTTATTTCATAGCATCCGATGTTCATCCCAGCGAAAAATCATTGTTTTACTAAAGAGGCTTACCCTGATTATGAAACTGTAGCTAGAAATTTCTAGGAATCGACTAAATATTTGCACTTATAGACCGCGACTTACTTTCTCCAACTTTTACAAACCATCGTTATTTTCTCAAAAAATCCTCTCCATCACCGAGGAAATCAAGCTCAGAACTTTGAAAAACCGACTTCAGATTCGGCTTCTTTCACCCTATTCCATATAGTCAAACTTTATAAAAACTCACTTTCTTCTTGAAAAAACTATTTCTGTAAAAAAACTGGAACTCAAAGTTTCGAAAAACTAATCGTAGGTTCGGATTCCCCGGCCCGGATTACCTTCGGTCAAACTTTATAAGAAAATCATCTTTTTGGTAATAAAACGTTTTCTCTCTAAAAACACTCAAACTCAAAACTTCGAAAAACTGACCACGGATTCGGATACACTGACACCGATTACCTTCGCTTAAAATTTATAAGAGATCATTATTTTCGTAAAAAGTCCTTCTTTCACTAAAAAATATTCAACTCAAAATTTCGAAAAACCGATTAGGAATTTTAATTCCCCGATCCCGATTACCTTTACTGTAACTTTATGGATTATGCCCATACATGCTGACAGCTGATCGTATACGTACATGCAAACAAACACACATAAAACGCATTTTATTTCATATGCCCCTATCTTCAATCGAGGGAATATACATTTTATATTTGCTCACTCTAGCATTCCAGTCAGTATTCTAATTCTAATTTTCGTTCAAATAAAAATTTTACTTTTTCCTCTTTTGGATATTCTAACAGGATAGTCCATAATCGAATTATTGTTATAATTCAGATACAAAATTATACTTAGGCCGGTATAAGGATACTTTATGTAAACACCTTCGTTTTTGAGACTTTTCAGGATGAAGATTGTTTATATGAACTAGACTTGTTTCAGATCTAAATGTACAGATTTGTAGAGCGAAGCTCCCTCTATCGATTGGCATGTTTCACTTAGAATAAATCTAGTTTATATAGATAACCCTCGCCCTCATTAGTTGCAAAAACAAAGGTGTTTAAGACTTTTCAGGATGAGGGCTGTTTATATAAACTAGACTTGTTCGAACTGAAATATGCCAATCGATAGAGCGAGCTTCGCTCTACAAAACTGCATATTTAGTTCTGAAACAAGTCTAGTTTATATAAACAATCGTCACCCTCAAAAGTAGCAAAACGAAGCTGTTTACTTAAAGTATACTTATGCCCTTTTCTCCTATTTCAACAAGCTGGTAGGTTTTCGAATTTTTCTTATAATTGAGTCAAAAAATCTTGTGTTCATCTATGACTGTGAAGGATCCGAAGAAATTTGAAAATTTCATTTTTTTCTTCTAATTCGAGTTACAGATCTGCTCACTACTTGAGGACTTAACAATTCGCTCCATACCCATGACTACGTAGATGGTACGAAGATATTGAACTTCACAAAGACATTCATTCACTCGTTGTATTCGTCCAAAATCTTGTGTGTCGAGAATCATATTTAAACGATAACGTATGCATCTAGTCTTATGCGCACAAGAGAATCCCCTGC
>CAJNOP010000445.1:49304-87272 GCA_905250075.1 Rotaria sp. Silwood1
TTATATAATTAAATCTTTAAATAATATTTCAATTATGAATTATCATCATGAAGAAGGTTATACACTCTTCTGAACATATATACAGAAATTTTTCTTTTCGTTCTGTCGTTCGTATATATATATGTATGTATGTGTATACGCTTATGACAGAACGAAAGAAAAAACTGAAGAAAGAACAAAAAAGTTCTTCTTGCAGGGAATTTTGTTTTAAAAAATTTTGCTTGGGACAACACTATACCCCGCGCTCATATTCTAGGGTAATACTCAGTTTTTTGCGCTCTTTCTAACGATACCAATCTTATGCATTAGACTTTTAGAAAATTTTTTTCGATGGTTTGATATGGTTAGCCCTCATGTAAATAGTGTAGAATACAAATACTAAAGTGAACAAAGTATCTACCGTAAGATATTGTCCCACAATGATCGTAATGAAGAAAGAATGGCTAGATGCACTGATTGTGAATTTAAATCAAAACGAATAACTAAATAAAAATGCAACGAACACAGGCTTTTATTTTTCTCTCGATGCAGTGATCACTGATGTGTGAAAGAGCGAGATGCATAAATTACCTCTCTTTTCCTTTGACGAAAAAAAGCCGGCAGTTAGATCAAGAGACCTTCAAATAATGTTTTTTTTTTCATTGCGTATGTAAGAACGTTACACTGTAATCAATGTATGACTCAAGTCGGAGGAAAGAATGCGTGAACAACAGTTAACGAAAAAGAACAGTATTTGTATGACGTAGGTAAATTCAGCAGTAAATTCGAGTAAAATTTTCTCATACTCATGTAGGAACCTGTTCCAAAGTTCCTAGGGTAATAAAAATTGATCAAATTTCAGACGCAAAAACCGAAGCCAACAAGAAACTCTGATTGGTTGTGGATTCAATATATATGTAAATTACAATTATCTTAAAAGATGGCGTTCTCGTATAGTGTATGGTGTGTGTATAGAATATAAGTGGTAAATAACTATTACTTTGGTATCTAATTTATTTTGCAGGTAGATCTTTGTAAGATCATAATATAACAACCCAGGTCAATTTCTCCGTACTGGATCGAATCGGATCAGACATTATCCGCCAGTTTCCTACATTCGGAATTCGATCGGATTCGACTGTCGGAAACTACCAGTATCCCTTAACTTCCGACGATTTTCGATGTTGGATTTCAACATTAGGATTTGATGACATTCAACAATGGGAAATTGTCGGATCCGACAAAATCCGATGGTAGGAAAATATCCATAGATACTTTATTTTAATTTAATTTAATCTAAGTTTTTATTCAGTTCTATTCATTTTAGTTTAATTTAATCTAATTTAATTTCTATTTAATTCTATTGTAGGTGCTTTTACACTTGAGCGCCTCAAAATATCTGATTAAAATCAAATTCTTCACCCTCACTCACTTGCACTTTTTGTGATTAATCAAATACCTTAGGGTGCTGAAGTATAAAAGGACCTTATTTTGTTTTAGCCGTTATTAAGGCATGAAATAAACCGACAGTGAATATGATTTTTTTATTTTATTTTTTTTAATTGTTTTTATTTTATCTTTGTTTTAATGTATTTCATTTAATTTTTTAAAATTTTTACATCATTGTTTGTTATTTTGTTCTATCTTATTGTCATGCAGACTTTTTACGGTATGAAATGAATCGACACTGAAGATAGAATTTTTATATTATTTTATTTTTATTTTAGTTGAATTTAAGAGCGTTGAATAACTTTTCGATCGCTGAGATAAATGAAAATTTTAAGCGAAATCCAATCGTTCAGATCAAAAATGCTCGGTCTTAGGAGACTAAGTTAGAAGAATGAAACAGCACACACGCATGAAAAATGATAATCCATAGGAAAGATGACTGAGCAAAATATTCGAATCATTTTTCAACGAGAAATATTCTTCACATAAATTTTTGTGAAACGCGATCTGAAAGGAGTGTTGAAGTGTTTAGGGGTAGAAATTTTGGACCCCCCCCAGCCTCCCACACAGCCCGTGACAGAGAAAATCCATACCCATCACAGATCGTGACAGAGAATCCCCATACCCATCACAGACCGTGACAGAAAACCCCCGTACCCATCACAGATCGTGACAGAGAATCCCGGTACCCATCGCAGACCGTGACAGAGAAACTATAGTTGTAAAAAATCAGATAAACGGGAAGCTACAAATGTGTGGCAACGAAATGGAACAAAAGGATTTCCATAGAATTAGCAACAATAGGTCCATCGTGTTTCACATTTTTAATCCCGCAAGGGATTGCGCTAACAGCTTTTTACTTATATATATGCATTCTCAGCGAAAAATTGTAAATCCATAGGAGAAATGTGACTTTTCACAGGAAAAATGCCAAGGAAAAATGTTCGAAGTTTTTTTTATGAGAAAAATACTTAGGTTGGTTTTCCATTTTATTGTTGCTTTACCAGCGGAAAAATGAAAATGCTTTAAACGTTTACATTCTCAATAAATAAATCTATTAACAAGCTCATCGTCATCAAACCATACAGTATAGATAGATACGTATCAGAGATGGACGAGTCAGCAAAAAAGTCGCACCGTCACCGCCCCGCCCCGTCCAAAATATGTTTTCAAAAACTATTTCTTGACAAATTTTTCATTAAATTTTCATAATGGTTATTTCATTTCATGAGATGAAGAGGCATATTTTAAATGCATAAACATCGTTCCGAAATAGAAAAAAATAAGCATATGAAAATGAAAGGCAATTATAATACAAGCACTCATTTTGTGGAACTCACGTATATTTTTGAAGAAAATAGTGATTGTAAGTTTTAAGTTCGAGGTTTGGCGACTCTCCTCCTTCTTCCACTCCATTACAGACACCCCACCCAGGGTTGCCAGATCTTCCGATACGGCAGGAAAAATTCCGATTTTTTGAAAGTTTCTTCAACGACTTTCCGACGTTCCGATTTTTTCCGATTTTAACATATTTTTCCGATTGCCTTCAGATTTCCTAATTTTTCTCCGGTTTTCGAAGTCTTGTTTGTGAATTCAAGCTCTTAGGACATTCCAGAATAATTTAACCATGACGCGATACCACACATATATTGCGATCTATTTCACCATAATTATCGGGTAGTGAAGCGTCATGAACTCAACAAACCACACTGCAATGATTTGAAAAGCATATCCTCCAATAAAACTCTGATGTTTTACAGACAATTAAGATCCAGTTTTCTATCACGATGAACTAACTTTCTCTGTTCGTTTTCTATACTGATAATTAAGAATATTTTCATTTTTGAGTTTTTTTGTTTCATCACAGACATAATAAAACTAATCATAATCGTATGGGTACTAATTTAGCTGTTGCAGAATTGAAAATCGGAATGAATTCTGTTTATACTTGTGGACATTTTTATGAATATCTGTTACCTCAACCTGATATTTTGAAGAGTATTCGAGCTAATAAAAAAGTATAAACAAAAACGAACATTATACAGAATAAGTCTTAGTTTCTTTTGCACAAGTTATGTGAAATGCATGTGTGTGTATGAATTTACAATACTGATTCTATTGTTTCGTCAAGTTGGTTATAGCATTTTTGATAAAAATAATGTGATCCTGTTCAAATGACTTATGTAGATTTCTTAATCATGAGTAAATTGTGTAATCGATATTTTCTTTAATTCTTTGTGAAATATCATTTCCGATATTGCTTCGAAAAGATGAACAGAAGCAAGATAAAGGATATTGAAGCTACCGAAAATATATAGACTAGTTATTTAAGCATGGAAAAATACTTTCTGATTTTCTTCCGATTTCAAGAACAAAAATTCCGACATTTTCCCGATTTTTAGAAAAATTTTTCTGATTTTTTATTTTTTGGTCTGGCAACCCTGACCACCACCATGACAGACCTCAGCAATAGCGCATACAAGGCTCTAGTTTTTATATAATATATCAATGACTTCATACGTATTCGGAAAAAAGGTATTTTACAATTTAAAAATTAGGCATCAGGACAAAAAATAAAAAAAATATATGCGAGTTCCACGTTTTAGCTCCTCTGGAGCTGCGCTAACAAGTTTTTTTTACTGATTAGTTTGGTGTGAAAAAATTTTTAAAGTTTTAAAAGATGTCTCTAAAGGTCTGAGTATATTTAAGAAATCAAGATTATACAAAGGCGGGGAAACCGCGAAATTTCGTCATGCACCGTCACCGCCCCGCTCCGTCAAGTTTTAGCACCGCCACACCGGCGGGGCGGGGCGGTTTTACACCGCAGCTCGTCCATCTCTGGTATGCATCTAGTCTTATGCCCACAAGAGAATGCCCTGCTTATATTTTCATCATGAAATGAGTTTGCTTTCAGCGCATTGATTTGTGTTAATGATTACATGCGTTTGACGTTTTCATATGTTAGTTGATTTTATTTCTAGATATGTCAAATTGCATTTGACTAATTCTATCGTGTGTCGCTCAAGCACCCAAATTAGCGTGACGTAAGATTTTATCCATTACTTCAAAAAATATCCGCTGTGTCAAGCATGCACTTGTTTTTTTTGCTATACTGATCATAGAAGACTGTCTAAATGTTGAATTTCACTTGGAATCGCATGGAGCTCGAGGGTGTGTGGGATGTGGGTGGATGGCAAAGCAGACAGGATGTACACCCACACCCACTCGCACACCCATCCACACCCTAAATTTATATTTGGAATAATAATTGACTTAATTTGACTACGAATATCAGGTTTCATAATTTTCACAATCTCATTTATTTGTAACGTTATTTTGAATAATGAACATTCATCATTGATACATTTTTTGCTGTTGAATGTTGTTTTTCACATTGATTGTAACATTTGGAGCATAATATGGTAGTAGATGATAAATTGACTTTTCTAAATAATTTCATTGTAGAGGGTGCGGATTCACTTCTCTTGTGCAATTGCACCCACACCCGCAAGCATCTTAGATATGCTAAGCCACCTAATGAGACTGACTGAGCGTCAGTCGAAACACGTCTTGGTAGCTTCTAAATACCTCAACCTCAACCTTAACCTAAACATAGTGTAAAAACAAATCAATTAATAACAGATTAGAAGCAGATCAACAATAACAATCAAAGATAAAATTTCTTAGTTTTTCATGCACCAATATGAAATACAATCCTTCGATAAAAATAAAAAAACAGTCATCAAATGTATATCTAAAAAATGAGAAAATTATTGTTCTCATAGATTTATTGTCAACATGATGGAATACGTACTATTCAATTGCAGAAAAAGACAATTTCGATAGTCAGAAATGAAATGCTACAGATTTCAACTATATGTTAGCAGGCATCATCAGCACTAATTGAAGGCTTTTTTTCATAATCTGTCAATGTTTTAGCTTAATCGGATGGTTTAGCTGAATATTTTAACAACATTATATTGATTATGTTGTTTCTCTCATTTTTATTTACAGGAAACTATCAAACAGATAATTTTTCTGCGTGCCTTTGGTTGTTCTCTTAGTTATGTTATATCAGCACACTTTGGTATTAATTGACCATTTGCTGTTAGAATTCCCTGTATATATAAAAGAAAACAATTATTATTTGTACAAGATTTTTGAGTAATAATCTTGATCCATTCAATTGCCCCAATGGTTTTACGCCACTTCAACTATCTAAATAATATGAATCTATTGGTTGGAATTTTTGAGATAAGTCTATTCAATCTGTGATGATCGATGCTCAACGACCATTATTAGATATTAAATAATAATATTCTTATTTGACTTATATCTCGAAGGTTTTAACCTAAATAAACAGTTGCTTCTAATGGTAATTTTGTTGGCATATTATCAATGGAACAAATTAATAGACCAGGACCATCAAAACTAAAGATTTTTTTTTTGTTTTTTTTTGTTCGATTTATTTAAATGATTTATTAATTATCTTTGTATAGATGTATTTGTTTTAGAATTATATAATAAAAAAGAATGATCAATACTTGTTATTTGTTGAACTATTTCAATGCTACCACTTTTATCAGTTGGGTGTGAATGAGAATAGGTGTAGGTGTGCGTACGTAACCTGAGAGTCTCGCCCACACCCACACCCCTTTAAGGCACATTCACTGTGGATGCATTCTCTTGAACATGAAATGCGTTTGTCGTGAATATGTGAAATGATTCGACAGATTTTAACTCTTTGTTCTTCTTTGAAATAAACTCAGACTCACTCATCATAACTCTCAAGATTTGCGGTAGTACATTTTCTGTTGTTGTTGCTTTTTATAGCTACATTTAGAATTAGTCGATTACTATATCTTTACTAATAGTACTAACGAAGCATAATCATTATTTCGAAGTAAACGGAATCGAAGAATTCAATCTTAAATGTAATTGATATGGGTGTGGGCTCGTCTTTGTATCCATATCCTACATTCACACACTCATACCCACACCTAGCCACACCTTCAGCCGATATCACCGTTGCTGAACTTCGAAACACGTTTTTTTGATCATGGTCGGTCCTTTCTGGACATCCTATATACACCACTACAAAGTTTTATAGTTTTATCAAATTTAAGAGCCAATCCATGTAAGCCACGGCCGACTTCACAAAAGTTGTCTGACCGAGGCTATCTGGTGTCAGTCAATTTAGAGCGTGGATGTGCTGAAATATCATGAGAACAATTAACTTTTGAAAAAATAAATCCCGAAAAAAATGACTCCCGATAGTCCCTCTATTTCAAAAAGATATTTGAAAATATGTTTTTCACATGTTTTTATTATTGTTTTCGCCTTCATTTATTGTTTATTCGATAAACTTCTAATTGTTATTGATTTCTTTGTCTACCAATCATTCAATGTGTTTTTGTCCATAGCATATAGGCAATGTTAGATCGACAGGCAGAAATGAAAAATCCATGTTTTATAACACCTCAAAAGATTCTTTTCTCTTTTCTTCATTCAATTCAATTGAAACGTAAAGAGGACAGTTAGTACTGAGATACAATACTAATTCACAAATTATTATTATTCATTCATATTTTTTTACATACTAGTCTTTGATTCATTTTTCTTAAAATGTTTATAAAGTACTATTGTGAGCAAACAATCAACAAACACGTTATCCGCGATTTAAGTATATCGGATAATTTAATTCAAAAAGGGCTAACTTCATTCAGTTTTAAGCATAAATTGTATGAGGTATACTAAGTTGAATCGAGAAAGGGTATGAGTGTGACTAAAAAGTGAACTATATTCACGCCTAAACCATACTCACATTCAACCTGTCTAGGCAAATCAAACTTTCAATTTAGTCTAGGCAAATTTTGAATTGGTCTAAATTCGAACTTCAGACATTCAATAATAATCGATCATCTATATTCAATACGTTCGTTACATATTGTTCTTGAAGTCAATACATATCAATATTGACCAAACAAATTTATATTTTCATTTTATTATTCAACTGTTTTTGTTAATTTTAAGTAGAAAATCATTTGAAACAAAACAATGAAACGTGTTATCGACGATATTATTAATTTAATATCACCAGTAAAACGTTTTCATCGTAGTAATACTTGTTTTCTTGATTTACCAAATGAAATTTTACTTATGATTTGTCGTTATATGTCAACACCTGATATTCTTCATTGTTTTTACACACCGGAAACACCTAATATGCGTCTTCATTGTTTAATTTCTGATTATTATACGAAAATCAATCTTGATGCAATAACATTTGATAAATGTAATTATTTAATTAATTTATTTAATAGTTCAAATTATCTTCTTCAACCTGAATCATTAAAATTAAGTAATGAACATGTATCTTGTTTAATTACACACTATTTTTCTTCAATATCACAAAAAATAATTGAAGCAATCTTCGTTAATTTAAAAGATCTTACTTTAATTGATTGTTTACCAGATGATCTTTATACTATCGATCAGCATTCTAAACATTTGACAAAACTTCAATATCTTCATGTTACTTTTCGTAAATTTAAGCAAGATTTCGGTAAGTTTATCATTAGTAAATTAATTTTTGAAGAAAATTTATCTTATAAAAATAAAGAATTTAAAAAAGATAAGGATAATCAAACATTTTATGTTTCTTTTCAATACCTTTGATTGAATAAGAAAATTGAATGATTTTATTTTTGATTATTAATAAACAAAGAAAAATCTTGATTTGTTTTAGATATTTCGTACGTCGGGAAAAATGATATAATAATCAATCGATTGTTATTCTCTGGTCAAATGTGTACTCTTCATACAATTAAAATTGAATTAAATAATGGACTTTCATTATATAAATGTTTAATTCCTCATCAATCTCT
Organism: Rotaria sp. Silwood1; assembly: GCA_905250075.1. NCBI lineage: Eukaryota > Metazoa > Rotifera > Eurotatoria > Philodinida > Philodinidae > Rotaria > Rotaria sp. Silwood1. Next base: position 57,620 of record CAJNOP010000445.1, read on the forward strand.
TCGTCATGTTCAAATCATTTTACGAACAATTGATGATTTATATATATTACTCAATGGACTTATACCAAATGTCGAATCAATGATTGTTCAATTAAGTCAATCACGTATATTGAGTGAGTTTATTCACATTTTTCAATAAGCATTTTTTAATCGTGTAAATCTTTTCATTTTTATCATCTCATATAAATATATATATATATTTCCCAATTAAAAAAGAACTATTTTTATTTGAGAATGTTCTCGTCCTCAATATAAATTATTGTGTCCTCGATTGATCGAATTTACATTATTGGAAGGTTGTACTAGAATAGTTATGGATGATATGGAATATATACTTGGTTATATGACTAATCTTCGTAAGTTAATATTGAATATTCGTGATACACCTGATTCAAGATTTTCTAATGGATTAACAATGGAATCAATTTTAAATAAATATGTTCCTCATCTTTGTCAATTTGATTATACAATGACTCATCGAATTAGTGATACAACATTAATTGAAGATTTTATTCGATGGACAATGAAATATATTTATTATGAGATAGACAATACTAAATGGATACATATTTATTCGTTACCATGGCCATCAACAAGACAAGATAAACGAGAAATACCTATAGTCAATGGACAACATGATGTATCAGTTACATCAGATGTTAAATATGCTCTATATACGAATAATGTTAATATTACAAGAGAGAATGAATTATTAGAAATAAATAAAAAGTTTAGTCAAGTTCATCAACTGCGAACATGTTTATCCATTGATATAATATTGCCACAACGGATTTCAAAATTAATTCTGAGTAAAGAAACATGTAAAAATATTTCTTGTGAAAAATTTTGTTAAAAATATCTCTAGCTATTTATTTCTAGGTGTTAGTTCAATAAATAGTATTCCACAACCTTCAATTCGTCATTTGATAATTGAACGTCGTTTAATTGATGAAAAAGAAATAAATATTCTTGCTCGTCAATTTCCACATGTTAATTATTTAGAATTATTATTTCCATTGGAAAAAGATCATTTTCTTCGTTGTTTCAAAACTCTTTTCAATTTTGATTCTACTACTGAAAAACATTTCATTTGGTCTGAAATGATTTGTTTTCACACAGTAATAAATTATCAACAAAGAAACTCGATTTATACCAATGAAAAACTTCATTATTGGCTTATTCAAAATACTGATTTGAAATTTCATTCAATTCCGTTTTATGCTAATTGTTCTAATTCTATGTTTTCTGTTTGGCTTTGATTTTCTTTATTAATATAATTCTTACTTATTCATCTTTATAAATTATTTCATTAGAAAAACTTCAATATAATGTATACGATTTCTATCGATCTATTCATTCCTATACATTACATCTGTGAAAAAAATAAAACTATAATTTTTATCATAAAAAACTTCATCACTAACAAGCATCTATAGAAATATATATCTCACAATTGATTATGTCTTGTATTCTACTATAAAAATCTGACAAAGCTTGTGTATATTTCAATGACGACCTCGCCACTTCGTCATTTTCAATTTTGAGAGAATTCGTATAGATTCACCAAAAATATGCTTAATTTCTGAAAACAACTTGCTCTGATTAGCCAACAAGTGCCTTTATCCTTGGGTCACGTTGGGTAGGATCAGAAAAAATTTCACTCATGTCGGACATTGATATTCTTATGTGTCTTATTTTCTGAATTATTTCTCAATATTGAATTAAAATGATCGACGCAACGAACAATAGATTCGAATCATTCTTATTATCGAATTGAATAAGTGTTCTATCGTTAAATTTACTGTTTTTTTTTCTTGTTTATTAGAAATATCTATTTTGCAGTAGTATAGAAGTCATTGTATGTATCCAATAGTTAGATAAGACTTTTTTTGTGATGCATATTATAGACGAATATGTCAATAACATTACATTGAATCTAAATCAAATTGACACGAAATTCTAAAACATTGTTGGTATTTGTTGAACATATCGTATCGCCATATTCCCTTCCAATGTTCTTAGAATGAAAATCTTCATAGACAACAATATGAAACGTTGTTTTGAGAATATTAGTAAGCATTGTGACAAATTGTCAAATGAAATACTTTATTTGTTGAAATTAGATTCATCGTCGACGAAACATATTTGTCGTAGTGTAACTTGTTTACGTGATTTATCTGATGAAATTTTTCTTCTTATATGTCATTATCTATGACAATTTCATGTACTTTGTTCACTTAAAACACATCTGAGAGAACTGATTTTCGTCTACATCGTATTATTTTTTATTATTATACAAAAATAAAATTTATTGGAATGACATTTGATGAATATGATTATGTGTATAAATTCTTTTGTCATTCAAAAGTTGCTCTTCGACCTCAATCATTAATATTAAATAATGAGAAAATATCTTGTATAATTTCACGTTATTTTAAAGACATCAATATAAATACAATATTTAATAATTTGAAATATCTGACATAAATTGATTGTTTATTAACAGAACTTGATCAACTTCACCGATTTTATCAGGCTTTAACATAACTCGTAAAACCAATATATTCTCGTCAAACATTTATTTTTCAATCGATTGATGGACTTGCTTTATATAAATCATTAATACCTAATAAAAATTTTCACCATATAAATATAACTTCGCAAACAATCGATGATTTATATATATATTACTTAATGGACTTATACATAACATTAAAACTATCATCTTTCACTTATGTCAAATACGACTATGAAGTAACTTTTTTTTTCTATTCCTTTTATCGATGTTACAAAATCTAAAGTCTTTCTCTTTTCATTGTAGATTATCGTCGTCCGTCATGTAAATCATCATATTCTCAATTGATAGAATTCACATTGTTAGAAAATAATATTGGATTAGTTGTTGATGATATTAAATGTATTCTTGCTTATATCAGGAATTTAATCAAATTATCATTAAGTATTCGTAACACACTTGGCTCGTGATGTGGTTGTAACTATTGATGGGTGTAGGTGTACGTTGAACATCTCGTAAAAAAACTCACACTCCACTCAGGTTGAGAAAAGAAGATTGACTTTGCCTTTTCTTCAATATAGATAGGTCAGTCTGTCTTTCGATTTCTTAGTTTCTTTTTCCCTGAGATATTTTTGTTGCTTAAAACCAAATATCAACTAATACTTTGTCATTGAAAAATAGGTGCCTTAAGCGTAGTTTGTTTCAAATTTCTATTTAAAACACTAAAGTGTATTGTCAAAAGAAAAAAAAACATTTGAAATATGTATCGTTTTTAGAATCTTTTTACTAATTAACTATTCTTCAAAATGCTCATACAGATTCCAGTGATACTTTTTTCAACATTATCATATGTGATATTTATTGAATATTCAATATATACTGCAACAATGACTAAATCTGATTATAAAGAACTGTCGAATTTGTGATCACAAATACTCTCTTAATTACATATTACATTACATTTGCATGTCCGTTTTTGGTTTTTCTAGTTTCATCAACATCATTTAGAGACGAAGCAAAATTATTCTTTTTATGTCAAAAAAACATTTTTCTTTAAAGCTAATCAAGTTCAATCGTATTCAATCAATGCTAAAAGAAATATAGACAATCTGTGCCAGTGAAAATTAATTAAATCCCTATTAATTTAAAGACTGGTTCAGAGAATGTAAAACTTATCAAAATTAATGAAGTATGAACTTTACGATATATTTTCCTTATATGTTTATCCATTTTATGTTATTTTTCGTACATTTATACTAACTGTATTATTTTTTTATTGTAAAGAAATAAAATCGGTGTTGTCTTTCTATCATGTTATTGTTGTCAAATGGTTGTTCTATTGAAGAAATACAATAATAAATACAGAGCTAAATGAAATGCTTCGTTTTTATTACCAATCTTTAAAGTACGATATGAAAATAAATACAACATGATTTTTTTCTAAAATAATAAGAACTAAGAAGATTTATTTTGAAAAAGTATAAAACATATAAATTATGAAAGAGATTATATGAAATCCTTCAAGAGTCAATGCTAAATATTGAAATATTTAATATCTATAATCGATCTGTTGAACACAAGATCTTATTATATTTTAATGTAATTGAATATTCAAAAGATCACTATTTGTTTCATCTTTTAAGACTCTTCTCCAATATTAGGATATGCTTATAGCTAAAGAGCGATATGAGAAATCTGTTTATTCAAATTTACGACACTGTTTTTTGGAAGACTTTTGCGAAACTCACATATATTTTCCAAGAAAATAGTGAGTATCAGTTTTACGTTCAAGTTTTCACGGCTCTCCTCCGTCCCAATTACACACACTTAGTAATAGAAATAAAAAAGACAGCCTTTGCTAGCAATTGATTATCATTAGAAAAGAACTATCGTCTTTTAGAGAATTTAAATATTGTGGATGTAGATGTGTGTGGGCTTTTGTCATCTTCAGCTTCTTCCATACACATCCACACCCTAAAATATAGAATAGTTGTATATCGATTAATACAAACGTGTTGCTCTTTCTTATTTGCAGATAAAGTTTTATTCTAAGTTTTCTTTGTCCTACCAATCACATAAATATATACTGCTTTGAAATATAATTATTAATAGCACCAAATAAACATAAGTTTTCGCCAGAATTCGAACACTCACATAAATTAGTTCTGAAAGTTTGTTCAAAATGAATCAGCTTGTGATCAACTAAAAAATTTCTTGAGTTTTCTTATTATTAGTATACGTATATAAGCTTTTTAATAAAGAATTGAGAGTTCTATTATACATTATATTCAATTAAAACATTGATTTGACAAAAGACATCATTCCTTGTGTCCAGGAATATCCATTTATTCTAAAACAGAATGTATATATTCTATTAAATAAAGTCAGGTAATAATATTATTATATTTCAACAAGACATATTACGATCAGTGTAAATATTTCGTGAAATAACATTAAACTTGAAGTTTTGTTGGAATTTTTCATTATTTTTTAATGCATAGAATAAAGACTACACATTTTCCTTTGAAATAACTCGGAAAGACGGTAAAGTTGTTATCTATTGTGATGAATCAGTTTTTCGTAATGCTACTGACTTTGACATCGAAGAGAACATTTTTCATTTGTATTAAATCAGCTAAGAGGAATGTGTTGTTGATGTTTTTGCAAAGAAGAAGAAGAGTGAAAGTCAGAAGTACACGAAAACAAAAAAAAAGATAATAGATGTTCGTATGTCACGTGATGATATGTTTGAGTTGTTAGGTTTCTTTTCAGTTGATACCTGTAGACAAAATGGCTGGACAAAAGAAAATTTTACTAAAAGTTATCATTTTGGGTATGTGATTTAAATAAATAAATAAATTAGTAAATGTAGGATTTTAATGGAATAGGTGATAGTGGTGTTGGAAAAACAAGTTTAATGAGTCAATTTGTTTCAAATAAATTTTCCGACGATTATAAAGCAACCATAGGTGCAAATTTTTTAACTAAAGACGTACAAGTTGGTAATCATCTGGTGACAATGCAGGTATGTATGTTTGTTGTAGAAATATAAATTTTTTTTTTGAAATATTTTTTCTTTTTTATAGATTTGGGATACAGCTGGACAAGAACGTTTTCAAAGTTTAAGCGTTTCTTATTATCGTGGAGCTGATTGTTGTATACTTGTTTATGATGTTACATCAACGACTTCATTCACTTCGTTAAATAATTGGCGGGATGAGTTTCTTATTGTATGTTTTGAGATTTATAATTAATATAATTCAGCGAATTTTTTTTTCAATAGCAAGCTGCACCTCATGATCCGGAAAATTTTCCACTTGTGGTATGTAGATTTTTTTTAACAAAGATTTTTCGTGCTTGTGAATATGTTTAGGTTATTGGTAATAAAGTTGATCTTAGTAATCGTGTGGTTTGTTTGAAACACTTATTTCGTTTGTTTTATTGTTTATTTAATATATTTAGGTTCAGACACGTCAGGCACAAAGTTGGTGTTCAGGTATGCAAAAGTTAAATTAATGTAAAATCTTTCGTAATATGTATCTTCTAGGTATATCAAATGTATCCTATTTTGAAACATCAGCTAAACAAGGTAGCAATATTGAAAAAGCATTTGCAACAGCTGCATATAATGCATTAGCACGTAGCAAAGATATTGATCCAACATCGGATATGGCCACATCTATTACACTTTCCGAAAATAACCGACCAACAAAACGAAGCGGATGTCCATGTTAAATGGAAAACAAAGAAAAGAATTATTAATAATTATAAAATTCTAGAACGCTTTATTTTTATTCTTTTGTCTTTTTTAATAATAACATTTTATATAAAAATAGAGATTTACAAGATATTACTATTCATATTACCTTTGTTTTCACTCTAAATTAGGTTGTGGTTGAACTGAAAACTCATGTTCACACCTACATAAATGCTTCACATATAATTCATAGAAAGAAGTCAAAGTATTTGAAATATTCGCTGAAAGATTTTTTAAGTATTCGTGATTTTTGAAAGTAAATCTCGTCAAGGTGAAAGATTAGTTACGTGCATATACTAACTAATTATGTATGCCAGCTACTATCAAGTATATATACTTTTCATTGAGCAAAAGTCAGCCTTCTAGAGTTTTCTGAACGACTAGACATAGCTGTCTTATTGATAGATCGAAGTAAAACTCGAACAGGATGAACAAAATACATTAATTTTTGTTCAATTTCTAATAAATATTCTAGACAGAAAAATAGAATATTCTTATGTAAACAATCCTATTTATGATTACCTTTACCAAGCAATGTGATTGCTTCTACTATTTTCTTTAGAATGATTTCGCTTCATAATTGATTTCTTCTCATTCTTTAAACAAAACTTTAACATTTTGTCACCAGACTAAATACAAATTCACTAGTAAATAGAAGAATAAATGTTAACGTAAACCATTCAAAAAAGTGCAATCAATAAAAATCCGAATATGAGTCTTCCTTTCGCGATTAGTTCAGTTGGCATGAAAATTCCCAATATTTACTCTGCTTTTATAATACATTAAGATCGACTCATAATATATTAAAATCACTCATATCTCGCTTCATGACATCAATAAAACTGATCATTGTTTCTATCAGCATATGAGAAACAAATACACTAATTACATGAAAAGAATACAAGTTTACAGAGCTCGTCCAATTCTACCTAGTTCCATCAAAACGAAGTCAAGTCTCGTTACACAGCAAGTTATGACAGGAACTCTATGAATCCTGATCTAAAATATTCTACGTTTTTACAACGCATTAAATCTTGCTACAAAACGAGAATTAACGAGTAAAAGCTCAATGAAGTATAACATGAGAAAAAAATTAATTTATCGGAAAACATTAAGAAATATAATCTGAGATAATTCATATTCTTTCTCAATCTCTAGGTAGAAGAATGTCTAAAACATATTCATTCGTTCGAAATATTCATTTTCAAATAATTATTCAGCGTGTATTACACGAAACAATCTCAGTATGATGAAATTCCATTTTGACCTTTTCAAACAACCTGTTCTACTTCAATGAAAAAGAAAACATATAATAAGAGTATTGAACAACAAAGAATACATTCTTTTGGATGCTGTCGATTATAAATGTAATTGCCAAAATGTAGAACGCGTTATTCATAATCAAGATTAGTTTCTATGTCTTCATAACTGTGTTCTCTATTGATTTTTTTTTGCATGAATATTTTTTACTCGGATTGATATTTACAATTTGGCTTAAATTTCAGATGATTCTCAGTTCAAATAAATATCTTATAATTATTTTCCGACACTAAAATTGAATAGAATGATTAGTTCGATCATATTTCGTAATAGATACATAGAGAATTAAAGTATTAAATAAGGATACATTGAATATAAAATTAAATATAAAGAAATTATAACTAAATGTTTTAATAGCAGTATCATTATCGATTAAGCTAAAGAGTAGAATCAATGACGAATATGACAATTATTATTTATAATAATATTGGTTTTCATTTGAATTTGACATAAAATTAAACGCAGACATGTGAATAACTTCTGTCAAGATTATCAGTAAACTCAGATCGAAACGAAAAAATATTCAAAACAAATTTGACACAACATAAAGACACGTGCATCTTGAAGGTCATTTACCATTAGAAGATAGTCGTTGTTGACAAGTTACTTCTGCTTGTTTACAACATGCTTGAATTGCTTCAAACACGTTTCGTCTTGCGTTCGTCTATTTTGAATACGTTTTCGCTCCGTTCGTTTCTATTTAGGTTTGTTATGATGATACAGAGGACACCACAAGTCTATCATTGATTACTGTTATTGCGAAAGAATTGATTTAATAATAATTAAATCGTCAGTGAATTTGAAAAAGTGATTTTAGTATTAAAAATTCATCATATAAATAGAATTTTATAGAAAATATCAAATACGAAAGAATTTTTTTCAATAGTATTCATTAATTCAAATACAAAACAAAAAATTATATTAATATTATTATTGATAAATTAATTATTGATCAATGGCTAAAGACCGAATGAAAGATTTAAAAAACTCTGTAAGTTAATATAACAATATTAATCTATTTAACAATGTTTTTTTTTTTTTTTTATTTGTATTTTTAGATTCCTAAATCTGATGCTTCCTATCAACAACTTCCACAAGTATTAATATGCTAATCGCTTGAAAAAAAAACGCTTAAACATTAGATAAAAAATATTATTTATCAAAAAATTCTTGTTTTAAACCAATTGAAATCGATTTTTGAACTTTTAGGTTCAAAACCATAATACACTAAATATTGTCGATGATTGCGGCATTCCCCTTACTAGTATTGATATAGATAAAGAACATAAGGTGTCTGAATTTTTAGATCGAGTATGTATAACTTTTTGTTTTTCTAAAAGAAAAAAAATGTATATATATATTTTTTTTTTGTCTTTTAGATAAATTCACTTCGAGAACGTATTGATGAAATCAAAGTACTTACACGAGATGTCAAAAAAATTTACGAACGAATGCGCCAACCTGAACCTGATCCTGGTATAAATATTAAAAGCTATGAGAAAAAAAAAATTTTTCAAAAAAGAAATTCCTTTTTTGTAGAACTTGAAAAAAAACTTGTTGGTAAAAATGCTGAAATAAAAAAATTAAGAGATGATATTAGAACAGAACTACAAAGTAAGCAACTGAAAATGTTAAATTGGAATTGATTTTATTTTTAATTTATTTATTCATAATTTGATAGAATTCAATGGGATAGTTATGAATGTGTCATTTATCTTATTTGCTCGCTAATAAAAACTCATAAAATTCACAAAAGTTCTTTATTTTGTTTTGTTTGTTGAAAGAATTGAATATTTTCTCATTTTTGTTAAAGCAATAATCTTAAAAATTTAGTAACTTTGATTATCAAAACTTAACTAAAAATCAGAAAATAAACGATATATTCAGACTCAATATGAAAAACTCTATTAAATCACATATATTTGGACAAATCCTATTCTTCATTGAAAACATAATTTTAGTTCTCCTAGGAATTTTTCTATCTACAAGCTTCACCTCTTGATTTTCAATTGAAAACCAGTTTTTTTCGTATTTATGTAATTTGAAGATAAAACTGCAAACGAAGAAAATCCTGAAAATAAAAATTTCGAAATGTCGAAAAAAAAAGTAAAATTCTGAATAGAATAATAATTCGAATTTTCTAACATGTTCTCTCATTCTATTACCACTTAGTTAGGTACATATCAACATTTTTACTAATTGTAAATTTTCAAAGTATAAGTATTAATGAAAAGAAGATTTGTATCGACACGTCCACCCTTCGAACAAGTAAATGATCTTTTCTATTTTATTATTTCATTTTCATGCATTTTTTAAAATATTCAATTTTTTCAACAAAAGAAAAATAAATTAAAATATTACTTTTTTAGTTCAAGATCTCCTGATTCTAATGATATCAAACATTCGGTCTTGTTTTTTTTTTTCTTGAAAATATACTAAATCGATTGATTAAAACGTCAATAAACACAGTCTTCTTATAATAAGCTATTTCGTATTAATATTTTATACTTTAACAATCTTAAAATTTAAGCAAATCATAATTTTCTAATTGGTTGTTGATATTAAATGAAAATAAAGTGCATTCAAAGGATCTCTAGATCATTAAAAACTAGAGAATTTTATGAGTTTTTACTAACGAGCGAGTATAAGCTAATGATACATTCATAACTATTTTACTGAACTCAATCAAATCATCATGAATGAATGAATTAAAAGTAAAATCCACTCGAATTGAGCATTTTCAATATCTTATAGAGAAAAAAAAATATTTATTTCTATTTTAATTAGAACTGAAACAGGAGTATCAATTTCAAAATGAAACCCAAGAAAGTGCTCAATGGCGAATACGAACAGTTCAAATACTAAAGAAAACTGAGGAGTTTTATGAAATTATGAACCAATATTATCAAGAATATTGTAAACATCGAGACAAATGTGAAAAAGCTGTGTTGCGTGAATTACGGATTAGTAAGTATTGAGAAATTTTTATTATTTATCACTGAATAGTGTTTCTCTTAAAATTATATACATACTAGCCTTCAAAATAGACTAAACTGGTATGTTTTTTTATGATGAATGCTCATTGACTATGAGCTTCTGTTCATAGGTTTGATTTCATTGATAAACTGTTTTCGAATAAAAATTGATTTATGTTTCATGAAAATGGAAGACAAATTTATATTACAAAGAAGAGTGTCAATGAAAAGAAATACTTAGGATAATCCAAAAGTAGTGACGGAGGTACTTATTTTTCTTATAGAAAGCTTAAAAAAGAGTTTCTTTTTTTATGAACAGATAGAACGTCGTTCGCTCTATTTTTCTATGCCATTTGATCGCTATGCAACTAATATTATGATAGTGAAATGTCGATAAGAACTGTTTTTGTCCGAAACTCGCTGGTAACATTAGATTATAATGACTGTGGCACTTTTGCAACCCACTTTAGTATCACTTAATGCGTTGTACTAAAAAAACGAAACATTATCAAAAGATGCGGCATGAAAAGCTCTACAGTTTACGAAGAACCGCTAATTTTATGGTTCTACTTTTTGTTTTCAAAATCAACAAAACTCTGAGCAATCAAATTTTGTCGTTGCAAAAGCAAAATTGTTTTTTGGCAAAAAAACGAATTCAATTTTTCCTATCTCATCTTTTCATTACCTAATATGTTTTATTTTAAAAAACAAAATACACTACAATCTACAAAGAACAATTTGTAAAACAATGAGATAGAAAAAAATCAAATTCTTCTTTTGTCAAAAACCAGTCTTGTTTTCGCAATGTCAAAATTGGGTTCCTCTGAATATTGTCGATTTTGAAAACAAAAAGTGGAACTATAAAATTAGCGGTATCCAAATACTACCAGCGAGTTTTGGACAAAAACGGTTCTTATCGAAATTTTACTATCATAATATTAGTTGCATAGCGATCAAATGGCATAGAAAAATAGAGCGAACGACGCTCTATCTATTCATAAAAAAAAGAAACTCTTTTTAAACTTTCTATAAGACAAATAAGTACCTCCGTCACTACTTTTGAATCACCCTAAGTAAATTTTGTATCATTTATACAGAACAAATTCTAATAACGTATATTTTGCTCGATTCAATACATCCTCTCTTTTGTTCTTCATCTTCAGTAATGATTCAAACTAATTCTAATTTTAACTATAATCATTCATACAGTGAAACTATTTTAGCTATGCTTAATTTTATATGTCGATAGAAATTTTTGTTCCCTTTCTGTATGTCAAACTGTATTTGATCATTTAATTCTTGATAGTTTGAACAGGAGCTGATATAATCAGGTCTTCTTACATACATGGAAAAGGTTCTTTCATATGAAGTGAAATTATTGGACTTTTTTATGTCTAACCAATAAAATGAATGTTTAGGTCTCGATAGTAATTGATCTGGAGATATCATATATGTAATTATATAAAATTATGACTGAAATAGTGTAACAAGACAAAAGATTTTCTTTTTTCAAATCGTTTTGATCATGATTAAGTATAAAGATGTTTTCGAAAATTTTCTATCCAATGGACATTGATTTTCATGTTTGAACTACCCAGAAAACTTGTGGAAGGTTAAATCACGAATCGGATAGGTTTCCATTGATTCAGTTCAATCCATTCGAAGATCTTCTATATACAATGACAAAATTAATGTTGGGATAAGAAAAAGAACAGAATCAAGATAGAAAAAAAAAACAATTCTTTTTTAATTTTCATACATTTGTTTTTTAATAGCTGGCAGGCGAACAACTCAAAGTGAACGAGATGAAATAGTTGTAAAAAGAATGCAAGGAGAAGATATTATTCCCGTAAGATATTTGTTTAGTTTTGTCTTTATTTTAAATTCTGAATGTATTCAGGTTATAGTTGATAAAGAAGAAATTAGACAACAAGCCATTTTTATCGAAGAACGTTATCATGATATACAGAGGCTTGAAAGTACTATTGTAGAATTACATGATATGTTTGTTGATTTCACTGAACTTATTTCAACTCAAGTATGTGCCTTTCTCTTATTGTCTATATATGTGATTATTTTTTTTTTTTCTAAAGGGTAAAATGATTGATAATATCCAACAGTATGTATTGAACTCAGCTGATCATACTGAAAAAGCAGTAATAAACATTGCGAAAACAACAAAGATTAAAGAAAGCACTAGTAATGTAAGTATTTCTATCTAAATCATAATTTATTAATATAGTTTGTTTTTAGAAAAAAATTATTGTGTGTATTATTGTAATTGTTGTTATCATTATTCTTATTCTCATTTTTATTGCTTATCATACAACTCAAAAGATAATATTAGGAAGATAAATTTAATATATACTCTGAATAAAGTACATTAGTTTATTTTTATTTGTCTCTAAATATAATCATTTTATATTAATTGAATGTGTTTCTTTTTTTTTGTTTAACAAATCAGACTTTGTTTTTTTTTTTTTGGTTTTTGACGCATAATATGTCATATTCATCCTACATTTAGAATCTAACGGAGGACCATTGTGAAAATGAAGTAGAGAAAAGAAAATGAAATTTATTATGTTTAAACATCGTTATCTTTTGCTAATCATAAGTGTATTTCTTTTTTTTGTTTGTACTATCGTAGAGAGAAAAGTGTGTATTAATTTACCTTTTTAAAATATAATAATTGAAAGACGATAGAAATCACGTCATTTTATGTCTTACAACTAATAAATATACATTGAACATTTATAATGTCAATATTATAGTGAAAATGTGAGATATAAATTTATTCGTTGTTGAAATGAAACCTAGCAAAAATTTTATTTTGATCAATTGTAAAAATATCGGTAGAATGCTATAGAATATAAAGTAGTTTTTCTCACATCAATTTCAAAGTCATATTCTTGGTCAAACCAATTTTGTGATATCATAATCAGTATCATATTCATATATGTTAAGAATAAATAGAAAAGACAGTTTCAAATCGATTTCTTGTCGAATTAGAAAAATTTTAGTTAGAAATAAAACAGCTATTCTTTTGCATATCATCTACTTTGATTTTCTTTTTATAGGCAAACATGAACATTCTTGGATTATAGCGTTTATCAACTATCGATATTTTTTTATTTGCAAGAATAAACTAGTAATATATCCTTTTTTGTCATTGAATATCATCTATTAATCAGAACTACTTTGGTTGAATACTATTGTGTGCAATTCTTGAATCTTTTTCTGAATGAATGAACTCGCCACATTTTCAAATTTTGCGTTGACATTCATCATTGTACCAAAAATCAAATCGAAGTTGATCTGCACAAGTACTAATATCACACATGCATTGAGTACCTGTGACATTAGACTATCTTCATTTTCGAAGTTTTCATATACACACTTGGGTTGACATGAATGATTGAATGAGGCACATTCATCAGTAAGTTCTTATGTGAGAATATACTGTGGAATATTGTTGAGATCGTCATCGATCATGACGGAAGAATTTTGAATATAGTCCGATACTTGTGGATATATTTTCATCTTGTCGAGTAATTTGAACCATAGATCATCTTCTGGAAAATAACTGTATTTTTGCAGGATCACACTCGTAAATCTTCTCATCTTGACAAATAGATTCAAGTGTCAGCAGTCAGCGCTGCTTCACTTCGTATTTTTCAGAAAGGTCACATCAGAGATGTCCATGGTGGTGCTACGGCAGCCGCTACTGCTGCCGCACCGCTGCCGCCATAGCGTTAGCGGCGCGGCAACGGCAACTTTTGTGGTTTTACCATCGTGGTGCATTGCGGCAGCGGCAACGTTTGTGGTTTTGCCATCGCGGTGCGTCGCGGCAGCGGCAACTTTTGTGTTTTTACCGTCGCGGTGCGACGCGGCAGCGGTTGAAATTTCGATTTTTTTCCGAGAAAATCTAATACTTGAGTAGACTATTTTACTATGATTCAAAGCAAACCAATTTGTTTCTTTCTCAATCATTACATTTTCATTATACTTTAATCGGCTAATAGAAATATAAAGGTTAGCATCATGTAATTACATGATGACTTTATGTTGGAGCACGTTACTAGATTTTCAAGAATTCATATTGTAGCACATTTATAATTTATATTCATAAGTAACTATACACACGAAAATATTTGAAGCATTATTAGGTGTAAAGGTTTTAAATGTGTAAATGAATTATTTTCAATTCTAACGGGTGCGGGAGAATAAATTGCCGCCTTTTGTATTTTATTTTTTTTATCATATAGTGTGCTGTATTAAAAAATAAAATATACCACAAGATGCAGCGTGAAAAGTTCTACAATTTACAAAGAACAATATCTTTAAATAAGAAAATAGGAATTTCTCATTCGTGTCGAAAGAATGATTTTTTTCTCAGTGTCGAATATTGGGCGCACAGAATTTTGCTTGTTTTTGAAAGCGAAAATGACACAATTAAAGTGAGTTTTCCTTTGTAGATTGTGAAGTTTTTGATGTTGCATCTTGTGGTACGTTTTGTGTTTTTCTACGAAAATATATTAGTTGATAAAGAGACGAAATAAAAAAGAATTGTCTTGTTCCCATGGAAAAAAGTGATCTTTGAGCAGTGTCGATATTTGGTCACTCAACACTTTGTTCACTTTGAAAACAAAAATTGAAAAACTATAAAATAAATGATCTTATGTAAATTGTAGAGCTTTTCGCGCTGCATCTTGTGGTATATTTTATTTTCTAATACAGCACACTATATGATAAAAAAAATAAAATACAATAGGGTGCTATTTATTCTGCCGCATCCGTTAGTATGAATGAAAATTCAATCCAATTTTCTATTCGATCCTTAAATTTCAGCACATTTCGTGACGTTTTTTATTGTAAAATAACCGATGGAAACATGAATAAGTATAGGTAATATAGATTAACGATATATCGAATGAAAAGCGGTCAAGTCAGTTTGTGGTGCGGCGCGGTGACCTTCAGTTGTCGAAACATTGGGGTGCGGTAGGGGTAAGATTTGAAGTTTCTAAACTCATCGCAGAGCGGCAGCGGCACATTTCCAGCCGCGATGGACATCTCTGGGTCACATATTATCACTTTCTTAAACAATGGCATTCGCATAGAAAAAAATATGAACCATGTACACCACCCCGTGCAGTGACGATACAGAAGTAATAGAAAAAAATCGATTGATAACTATTGACTGTGATAAGCGCATTTAAATATGTATCGAAAGAAAGGCGTTTCTACACAATAGTAAATGGCACACTAATGTGCGTTTATTGGTTTGTAAACATCTTGTGAAATTACCATGAGCATTAAAAAACATTTCCAACTCTTTCTATTGATTAATCAGTTGCATAAAAATTCTAATGACTCCACTCTGATCGTATTACTTGTAAGTCTTAACATGCAATATTTGCCTTTTAGGTCGAGCTACAATTATATTTGTATTGAAAACTTAATCATACATTTCCCACTATATAATCATATTTTTTTTAAATATACATGAGAAACTAAAATTTGTAGTAAGTAGAACAATTTCAAACGATTGTTTTCAATAAAAATAATTAACTAATGATCATCAATATTGAAATGATAACAAATAAATTACAACAGCTGGTTACTGTAATTCAAAGAAGTATCTGCTTGTTATTTTCATTTTCATTCTATTAAAAAATTCAATTGTACTACACATTAAAGATACATGTATTTTATTAATATCAATGAAAATGCTATCAATAAGTATCATATCATATTTGTAACTCAAAATTTCGTCAAAGATTCAAAATATCACAAAATTTATATTAACATATTTTCTTAGTCAAAACAAGAATCAATTTATTCAATAATATTTATCAACAAAAAATTTATTTTAATGTTCGTTATCGAAATATAACTATTTTCAAAATTGAAACGAATATAGAATATAAGAATAATTATGATTCTAATTTAATTCGATGGAAGCTTTCTTGTATGTTGTAAAATGAAATGGTCATGTGAACACTATCGAACTCAAGCAATCATCTAAACATCAATCATTACCAATATTAATAATGCTTTTCACAATTTATTGAATGAATTTCGAAGTCGATGTGAAATAATGATGATGAATTGTTTATATATTAACATGTAAAGTTTCGATTGATATCAATGAAGAAAGTATTTTATTTGAATTTAAATAAAGAAGAATAGAATTCGATAGAATATGTCATCTTCTGTTGAGATACAAAAAAAAAAGCTATGTGTTCTCAACAAAACAACTAACTAGATCTTTAAACTAAGAATGAAATATAAGATTCACTCAACTAGTTTTTCTGTAACTTTTATCCTTCGTTAAATTTTCTATGAAAATTTTGTCTCACTAGATATCCTATATTATGATATGTTCTTTCAATATTTATGATAAGTGTTGATGCCATCTATAAGAAATAATTATCGTAGAGAGGATAAAATACAAAGATAAGTTTCGACCTTTCTTTCTTTCCATGCCCATCGTTTCAAGGTTAACCATCACCAATCAAAACAAACAATGCGATAAAAGCAATGATTAATAGAAAATGAGTAAGAAAAACTGACGTTGAATCATGTTTTTTTTTCTTCAATTAACAATTTGTTCACTGTAATATTATTTGTTGTGCTTGCAATGAGCAATTCGATTAACTGAGTAATATATTTGTATTATTCTTTTGAATCAGAAGAAAGTTCAATCATTTATGAAATCAATTTTATTGATTTCGAATAGATGATTATATTTTTGTATGTATCAAATGTGACATTTAATATTGATTATTTTTTTTTTTCATAGATATTTGTCAAATAAGCAATAATGTTTCGATATTTTTCGTTCAATACTTTGAAATATGGAATTGGAGGAAAAGTTCAACAAAATATTGTTCATGATATCCTTGTTTGTTATCCATTTTCTACCAGTACAAAATCAACACCCAGCCACAGTATACGTCGCTCTATTAAAAATCTTGGATATCTGTTAGGTGCAGGTGTCGCTTTTTCAATTGTTTATGCAGCATATGAATGGATCGTACAAATACCGATTTGTCCGAATTTTAATCGAAAACAATATGTCAATATTAATAATGTTTTATTATGTACAACCTTATTGAAAAATATGAATGAACAATGTTCAGGACATAATCCTATGAAAAAAATTGGTGCAATTACAGGAGTCAATTATAAACTTATTCAAGTTGAATTAGAGAATTCAAAAGTATCATCACGTATTCTTTTAAATGATGAAGAAATTTCTCAACGAAATTTATTTGATATTAACTATATATCTGAATATATTGAAACATTAGCTGATTTACTTTTGAAATTAGATGAAGATCATCGAATAAAACTATTGTCTAATATGATTGGTTATTATGTATTCATATGTTCAGAATGTCATTCATCATTAACACGACAAATGATATCATGTACTTCTTATCTACATCAAGCTGGATTACAAAATAATCCTGTTAATATATCAGAAATTGACAATCTAAAGACTCAAACTTAATTCAGTTGTTTACAAATTTAGTTTCAGAAGTATTTTAAGAGAAAAAAAAATACAAACATATTTGGAATCCGAACGAAATCCACGGAAAAATTTTTCAAGAAAAAACCGCAGTTTCATAAACCGCGAAAGTCAGACCGTTTATGCGGTTTTTGAAGCCGGCGAAAACCGCGGTCCGACCTTACAAAATCGCGGTTAACCTCAGATTACCGCGGTTTTTTTTGGAAGAATTTCTCTGTGGGAAGACTATATCGAATGGTGTGATATTTGTTAATTTTTAAAAGAAAAAATTTGTTCGACAAAAGTTAAACGTAAGGTTCCTCTCATATGTTTTTATTGAATACAAAAAATTAATATTTCTATTAAAAAAAAAAAAGAAAATAAGTCATGATCATGTACTCTATAGAAATCATTCATGTGACGATAGCGATAATGAACAAGTTATCTAATGATTTTATAAGTATTAAACTTGATTATTTCTTTGTTTTGATTATCATTAATTTTTTCGAAAGTTTTCGTCTCATAGTAGCCAGTCTTTCTTATTTTCAAGTACGTACTCATGCAATGAGAGACGAAACTAATTAATCGTAGTAAAAAAAAAGTTTACGCGGTCTATGTTTTTACTATTTATTTGATTTTTGTCATCGTCAACTAAATATATAAAAAAAAACACCGGATCGAAACATGAATATTTGATAAAGACTTAACCCATTCGCCAATTTGTTCTATTAATACCTGTCAATATACAAATGCAACTCTTATTCTTGTCGGCGCTCATATGTAATGAAAATGTCATTTGTAAAATGACGATAAATTTGTCAAGTCTTGGTATTAGTACAAAAAAGATTATCTAAGAGTTAGACATACAATAATTTTGTGTCCTCTTCAATATGACATTGTTTATGTTCCTTGACGAATAATTTAGATCAAATGCAACTGAAATGATCAGATATTGACAGTTTTGAATAGAGTTCTAATCGAAATACATTGTCAAGTAGTCAAGAAGATTTAAGTTAGAATCTTATATTTGAAAAAAAAAATTCTTGTATGTTTGTTACAAATGTATCTTTTTTTGAAGGTTTCTAGCTTTTAACTGCATGCATATACGATATTACACATGTATTAATATTCAAGTTTTTTACAATAATATTCCTACGTTCTTGTATGTGAGAATTTTAAGCATGTCCATGCAACATTATTTTGTAATTCCATGGTTTTTTTTTGTATAAGAATAGCAAGTGAATTATTGATAAGAATACATTAGTTAATCATGCTTTTTTTTTCAAAATAGATGGATAACTCATCGTGATAGTGAGTGAATAGTCTCATGATATTCTTTGTTTTTCGAGCAAACATCTTTTCAGTGTATTACAAATATAGACAGTTCTAGAGAGCCATGCATTTCTCTTTTTGAATAAAAATGAATTATGAAAAAAAAAAAGGTGAACATTTATTATTGTGATGATTATCTTTTGTTTTTCGTTACTACTTATAGAAAAAAACTAAATAGTACACTTTTACATATAAAATAAAAGTTTGAAAAATATCTACCGAATGTAGGTTATCTCTGGTTTAGGTTCGGTTGTGAACACATAATTCGCTTAATGGTTTATTTGTGAATTGTTGATAAAAAAAAACAACAAGCCTTTTCTGAAAGAAATCTAATATACAGACAAATCTCATATAAAATCATATTTTAGTCATAGGATTTTCTTTTCTGTGTATGCGTATTCGTTAACTATGAAATGTCGTACTCAAACAAGACACTACTTTGAAATTCACATTACTCTATATAAAAAAATAGCTTGATTGAATCTCATTTAGATGAAATTAAATATAAAACATAATAAAAGGAAATGATCAACAATGTGAGAAACCGAAGTAAACCAAGTTGATCAGCAATGGAACTAATCTAAGTTTTTCACGACAGATATCGGTACCGATTCGAATAAGCCAGACCGGACCGGACTGATCAATCTGAAATCGATACTGAGCTTGAACTAAGGAGTTATCATACTGCCAGGAATTAAAGTAAACAACAAGTTCAAAACAAACTTCTATTATCATTATTTTGTTGCTGTTGTTGTAAAAAGAAAAATAATAAAATTTGAATTAATTCATTTGAATATGAAATATGACTTTAATGAAAGTAGATCAAAATTCATTAGATTTCCTAGTTTATGAATTCCGATAGATTCTATTCATTTTCTAATATTATATAGAAAATATTCAAATTAAGATCTTCTAAACGACAGTATACATCTTCATTGTTGATAATACTCAAGTTGGTAAAATGGTTAAGTTAACACTTTTTATCTATCGAACTTTTCACCAATTCAAACTGATTTGACATTACTTTGAAAACTGGTTAGTTTTGTTTTGTAGGTTGAGTCCGATGTATTTTGAACAATGTCTGAAATGCTTAGTTGATATATGATATCATATCCATCATAGAACTCACAATGATCCAACACATCTACAAAAATAATTAGACTTTAGCTTTATATGATTTTTAGATATATATAATAATTGTATATTTGCAATTGAAAAACAAAGTGACTAAAACTCAAGAATGAAATCAACCAAAAGAGAATTCAATCAGCAGAAATATCTAGGGTTATTCTTTCCTGTCTTTTAGAATAAGGATAGGAAGATCTGTTTTTACTTATGTGTTAACCTAGAAATTTGAGTAACTATAACTACTTACCAAAGAAAATTCATTTGAATGTTCATTATTTTGTGCATTGTAAAATCAAGATTAATTCAACACTGAGGTCATCATAATGTTAATCCTTAAGAGCATAATGTTTCTTCCAACGAACATTGGAATAATTTCAATAAATTCTACTACAAGAGTTTATATGCAAAAAACCAACATTTTTCTGAACTGATATGACCTTAGTAATCATACAGAGATGAAAATATAATTCTCAAGTGACTCCTAAGCCGAACAATGAATTTTTTATGATTCGTAATTTTTTTTAGTATTACTTTTCTTTTCCGAAGTTTTTTTTTTGATTCCTATAAGCGGCGACGTGCGACTGTAGTTTTTTTAGAGTGATATTGTTAAACATAGTGTTAAGGTGTCTGATGAAATCATCTCGTAAATTATAAACCCTTCCACTAACGCAGGACATTATCATAAAGAAAATGTTCGTTCTATGGAATATTCTGCCTCAAGAAAAAATCGAAACAAAGAGAGTTTGTCTTGAAATTTTGCTTATCAATAGCTGTTTAGATTACCCTGAAATTTTCAACAACAACTGTTGTTTACTCTTGTAAATACGGCATGTTGAAGAGAAACTGGATTTTAGGAGTTTTTTTTGCAAAATTTTGCCGATTTTTTTCTGCGTCCAATATCTCAACAATAAAGTATCCATTTTGAATAAAAATTTAAGGATCATATAAACTGATTAAGGGCGAAATTTCAGATAGAAATTTCTTTCTTTCAGATTTGTGAAAGGTCCAAGATTTCTGCTAAGGGACGTTATATAACTCAAGAAGAAGAACAAAGTACTTCGTTTTAGCTATAGTATGAATGTATTGAGGGTCCATCAGCTCTATTTTTATGGTTGTCTTCCTTCTGTTGCAAGAAAAATTTCCTTGGACTTTTAAGGATTAAAGAAAATATTATATCATCATTTTTATAGGTTTTCATAACAAAACAAAATCATAATATGTAAACATATTACACATCAAAGCAATAATTTCAGATATAGATATTATTAAAAATAAGTTTTTTTTTTTTTTTTTTATAGACAAAAATAAATCTATCGAAGTTCAATTATATTTCAGTAGAGAACAATCCATTACTTTTGTTTCTTTCGACATCTCTCGTTAACAAGGGACAATATAATATATAATAATTTCCAAATAGTAAACGAAAAGTACAATTATCAATAATTAAAAAAAAAATAAATAATTAGAATACGTATAGTAAATATTTTCGTAGATTCATAACTAATTATGTCAAGTGATATAAAAATGAAAGATAAGACATTATTTGTTTTATATAGCATCAATATATCTACATCGATATACGTAATAGATAATTAGAATTATAGCTCCATGTAGCAAATAGAACAATGAAAAAATGATTATTGTCAATTATTAAAAACATTCTGAACATTATTGTTCCTGCTTCATAGAATTCTATTTCAATTAAAGACTTTCAACTTTTTATAAATGTAGATATGTACATTTGAAATTCATATTCTTTTGTATGAATCAAAAATCTGTGTTGTTTATTTTTTTGTTTTCTCGATATTTGTGAGAAAATAGAAAGCAGAAATAAAGAGAAGTAATAAAATAAATGTACGCAAAAAAAAAATGTTAATAGTCTCAATGAAAAATGAATTTGGATCCTTTAGAAGTAGTATTATTTTTTTCTTACGAAAAGAAATTGATAGATTGATATTGATCAGAGAAAATCCTATCGATTATAACTATGATTGTAGTCTGTGCAATTTATCATGTATCTAAATTTTTTCTGACTAATATCAAATTTCAAAGGTAATAAATAATGTTTTTTTTTCTTTTATATGTACATCATTCGTTAGTTCTATTAAAATATTCGTTACTTCTAACTATTTTATTGTTTTCATCTTAATACTATTCAAAATAATTGAAAATTCAGCATATGATCAAGTTAAAAAATGTAGAATATTTGAATAACATTTAGGTGTTTCGATGTTCTTTTTTTTTAATTTATATTTACCAACAAATAATAAGACTCAATAATACAAAATATTTCAACGATAATTAAAGTAGTACAAAATACTTTGTCTTTTTAATTAATACGAAATACAGTATGTCATCCAATTATCCATATCTATTGACGAGGGAACGTTTTTTTCAAATTGATCAATCATTTTAGATTCGGATTCTTTGTATAAACATAAAGTACCTTTAGGTCTTCTATAGAAAGTAATAGAGGTTTTAGTAAAATTTAGTCTCTGTCTTGATATATATTTGAGTAACAATATTTTTATCTGAGGTTTTATTCATAGATAAATCAATTTATTGATCGAGCATTCTGAAATTTTGAGTTCAAAAGAGTATTTCTTTTTTGAGATATTTAAATTTCGAATTTTGAGCTGAAAATTGCTGAACATTCTACTAATAAATAGATCTGTTTGTGAAAAAGAACCTGAGATAGAACTATCATCATTCAATTTGCTTGTGTATATCAAGTCAGAGGCGAAATTCTAGCAAAAAAAAAAACACCTATTATTTTGGACGGAAGGACTATGAGAATTTATTCTTTTGAGATTTTCCATATATCATTAAAGTAAAAAGTAATTGATCAATTGAAAACATTACTTTGTAAATAATTACTTATATTATTGTAGAATTGAATAATAAGAATAGAATTTATTTTCTTATGTATATTATCAAAATAAAAAAGAATTATCTTATGATAATTAACACCCACACCCACACCCTAAAAATACTTATTCAAGTTCTATATTCAATGATAATCAATGAAATACTTTGTCTAAATGAAACGATTTTTTCTTATAAATCAATATAAAACTAATTTTAATTAAATTAATTAGTAATGCATATGAAATTCATTTTTCGTTTGTTCGAAAAATAAAAAAAAAAAAAATTTTTTGTCTTGTATGATGTCCATGAACAACAATAATTTACAACTGATATTTTGTTCTGTTCAATATAAAGGAATGGACATACATTTAATAATAACAACTTTTTCCTCTTTTCTTTTTTTCGTATACATTTATTTTTTCTCTCTCAATTACTAAATAAACTTATTGAAGGTAAACACATTCGTCTTTTTTTTTTGTATATACAAATAACATGGTACACAAAAAAAAAAGATGCAGCCTTCGTACATACATATATGCTTATCGAATTGCTTGTTGTATATAGGTAGTCACACCTGAATAGTTTTTAATATTGTATACATAGTTTCTTTTTTTTTTTTGGCTTGCCACACATATATACATATTTGTCGAATAATGAAAAAGAGAAATATAGAATCGTTCGAATGACATTGAATAATTTTTCGATATTATGAAAATGAATCAATGAGAAAGTAAACGAATTTATTCAGATAAACAAGGAAAAACATTGATATGCACGCACAAGAATAGATAAATTTTTTATTCAAAAAAAAAAAAATGGAAAAGAAAATATAGTGGTGTTTAAAAAAAAAAAAGAATAAAAAGAAATAGTGTGTTTAGTTATCGTCGTCAGTTAAACATCGTCGTCGTCATTGTTGTGTCATGCAAAAAAAGAATGTTTTCATTTTTTTTTCTGAACAGGTACATGTGTTTCAAATAGACCAAAAGAGAAAAAAAGACTGATATTGTTCAAATAATTAGAAGAAAGAAAATTTGAAGAAAAAATTTTAATCAATTGTTTTTCAATCTAACATCGCTGCATACGACAGACGATTGTATAAAAAAGTGAAGCTAATAATAGCATAAAAGCAATTTGAATTTGACCAGCCGCTCCATCAATTCCTTCGACTTGCCTGTAACTTCTAAGAAATTGATCTAAATAAAATCGATTTATTATCAATGATTGATTGACAAATTTAAAAAAAAAACAAACAAACTTACAAGCATATGCTGTTATAGCTACTACACATGAAAATAGGCCCAGTGCAGCAATAGCTGATAAACAGAGCAGGCAACCAAGAGTTCCACCAAGGGCTCCAAGAGCACCACCAAGTGCAGCAGCTCCAGCTCCAGCTCCACGAGGTGGCATGGGAGGAGGAAGAGGACGTATTGGTCTTACACCATATGACCGTGCTTTAGGAACCCTTGTAAAATATAGAAAAAAAAAATTTATGGATATGTATTTAAGAATAAACGAAAACTCTTACCGTATATGGACTGGTCGTCGAGGGACGTAAGACATCTCAGCCTATAATGATCTAAAACAGAAAAGATATATATCCAAGGTTGTCTGGACAACAACTGTTCACACGTGTTCAACTATAACTTTCTTCAATCAGCATATCTTTCTCTCTTCTGTTCTCTCTTCTTTTTTTCTTCTTTTTTTAGTTACCTGCACGATAGTCTTCTCTTGCCTGAAACCCTAACGGCTTGTTTGCAGTACGCTAAAAAGTGAGATACCACAAAACAACAAGCTACGAATTTTTCTTTACTTTCTCCCTCTTTCTCTCTCTCTCTCTCTCTCTGTGTGTCTATCATTATACTTTTCTCCTGATCATTCGCCCCCTCTCATAACTCAATATTTCGAACGTTGTCATCACATTGTCTTGTCGGGGATCCTAGTTTTTGTTTTTTTTTTCTTCTCACTGTTTCTATCTATCTATCTATCTCCTTTTTTTTTTTTACTCTTCTATTAGTGGAGAAAAAGACACTACATATAACCATGACTTTGATGCGTACGACTTTCGTCGACGCCATGATCAAGCTACCCACCTTTTTTGCTAAACGTATATTATATTGCTTCTTCACTTCTCTCTTCCTACTTGGCTGTGCTACGCATGATTTCACAGTTGCCGTCGCTGATTTGCACCTGAGCTATAGACACAAATCGTCATCAGAAAAAAAAGAGAGAAAATGCTCGTCCTTTACTTTTTTTCCCTACCACTTACATTCACTATACGAAATAAAAAAAAAGAGTCATTTCCTGAGAATATCTTATATTTCGATAGATGATAGTAAAACATTGTAATTAGTGATGAGCTACACATAGACTATCTGACGAGAGAAAGGAATTAGTAGTAAGCAAGAGAAAAAAAAGCGAATATAAGCCAGAACATAATGTGTCGACAACATGTTTTGGTCTCATCACGTATAGGCATCGACTCGCAATGGAGAAGAAAATCATTAGTATACTCGTGTATAGTCAGTCAGGAGTGTTTCGGTTGATTGATCACCTGTCTTTCTTTTACATTTCGTTGTGCATCGTTCCTTCTGATTTTTTTTTTTCGCTTCGCATAATACCCATAAATGGACGAGTATGACAAACATAGGTGATATTCTAGAGAGAAAAAGAGAAGAAACGATTTTTCGTCCCCCCTCCTTTTCTGTCTCTCTTTCTCTCTACAACCTTCAAGGGTATATCTCATCACTTGTAGCTATACCAAGAATGTTGTGATTTCTTTTTTTGTATTGGCTGGCCAACTATATTTTTTTTATTGGACTCCAACCCTCTCTTTCTCTCTCTCTCTCTCTCTTGTTGTTGCAATCATCATCACGTATGTATGTTTGTGTTGATCAGAAAAGTCCCCTATTCATCCCTCTTTCTTTCTCTTTTTTTTCTCTTCCCGTTTTCGTGTGAGTAAGAGAGCTCTTGCATCGTCAGGCTGGTAGTGGTAGTCGAAAAGACAACAACAACAACAACCCTGTCTAATTTAGGTAGACATAGGGATCATTGTGGCGTGTCCTTGAGAAAGATTTTTACTATTTTCCATTTAATATCGATAAAATTTTATAAGTTTTTTTTATTTCTAGTGAGCTCTTAAAATGCCACGAATTCGAGTACCTGTCCGACATTCGGGTATGCGATATATCCCGCGACCCGGTATATATCCACCTCGGTAAGTGCTTTTTATGATACACATATGAATCAAGAGTTAATATGAACATGTAATTATTTATAGACCACCTCCACCACGACGTGGTGGTCTTATGGGCCTATTGGGAGGTTTAGCTGGTCTACTTTTGTGTTTACTCTGTTTAGCAACACTCGGCCTACTTGGTTTATTCGCAACATTTATTGCAGTAGTTGCTTATCTGGGTAAAGATTTCTAAGATTTATTTGAAACAAATTTTACGTTGTTTTCTTTTTTGCCTCGAATTTTTCAGGATGGGTTTATCGGGCATTGAGAGATGCTGGTAATGGTACATCTGTTCATTACGTAAATATGGTCGTCTTGCTAGCTGCTTTATGCTTTGCTGGTTATCAAAAACTGCGTCGATCATTATAAACAATAATTTTCATCATCTTCGATTTTTATGTTTTATTTTGAATCGTCAAAGCATCGTCGCTGTTATTCGTTTTTATGATTATTTTTATTCTTTCAAACTCTATGAAAACATTTTTCTCGAAAATTCGCACAAATTTCATTCTTTAAAAAACACCATGATTTTTTCTTCTTTTTTTTTTCATCTTCTTTTTTTTTATTTATCACACAGAGACACACACAACACACACATCTATTTTTTATTTAATGAACAAGTGCCGATTAAAAAAACAAAAAAATATATTCGTAATAATAATTTCATTGAAGCCATCATCATCATCAAAATTTTTTTAATAATAATAATAATGATATCACTTTGTATTCGCAAAATTAAAATCATCCTTTTAAATGGCTAATGTTTTTTTTGTCTATCGCGAATGTGTTTCTTTCTTTTTGTCGAGCACGTTCTTTTTTTTTTTCTTTGTGTGTGAGAAATAAAATACGACTATTGGAAATATTAAATGTATAGTTTTTAATAATATGCTACAATTAGATCATGAACAAGTAGCATTGGTTTATTGCTTTTGAATGATTTGATTATTTATCTAATTACTATAATTGTAATTAATAATATTATCTAAAAATCCAAGTATATTCTTCTTTTAGTTTTTTAGCGAAAATTAATATGAAAAGAGATCGAATTTTTTTCAAATAAATACATGCTAATTACAAACATACTTAGATTTAAAAGAACGATGATTGTTGAATATGCTTACTTTATGATTTATAAATAAACTCTTATAATGATAGAAAATGTTATTGAGTCAACTAAAAAAAATAACATCAAATTTCACATGTAACTCAAAAATCCTTGAAAAAGTATCAAACACTGATAGATCATACTGTTGACTTCGAAGCTAACGAAATAAAATTTCGTTAGAAATAATAAGGTATGAAGTAAATATTTTTATGATGCAAATTTTCCATAACAAATCAGTGAAACAGTCGATGTCCAAAACCAAAATAACTCAAAAACGAATTTTTTTTTTCTATTTATTAAATCTGTATTTTTTAATTATTTTGAGTTATATAAATTATATTTTAGAAAAATTTTCAACTTCTTAAATGAAAAAAAAAGAAAAACAACATTTGAAACCAGTAATAGAAAATAATTAAAACAATATTTTCGTATGAAAACAAAGAGTTAAGTCTAACTTTCAATACATCATTAGGAAGAATATTCTTTATCTTACAAACATCAATAGTTTATTTCATTTTCTCTTAATATACAAAAAAAATTCATAGATATTGAAAAAATGATGTTTAATCCTGCCCATTATCATCAAATTTTGGATTCATTGATTGATATTAATCCTCAGTACTTGAGAATGAGTCTTATGTGCTAGTATTTTTTTTCCAAGACTCTCAATATACTTGCAGAAATGTGCCTATAGATACAGAAATCTGTTGGGTTTGGATATTTGAAAATTTCGCGCCCAACGGATTTTATTAGAGACACTAAATCATAGAGTTCAGATAGAATTTTATTTCTTTGAATTTGTATTATTTGATATTTACAAGACTCTTTATAATTTCAATAATAATAATGTTATCTTGTTTTTCTAATTTAAGCATACATGATTTTTATATATTGTGAGCTAAAGATTACCTATAGAAGCTATATTAAAAGATAATTAGATTGATTGATTCATATTTTACGTAAATATTGTTCTTCTTTGATAAAATCATAAGATGTTTATAGATTGAATATGTTTTTTTTTATACTTCATTTTAAATGAATTTAATTATTATTTCGAATATATCTTGCCAACTTGTGTCATCTAGTGAAATTTTACTTTATTAGATATAAATCTCAAACCAATGCAATTTCATTATTATATATGTTGAATAAATGTGTACTATTAACTCATAATAATATATTGTAAAGCAAATAGAACGAGAAACAGAATGAAAGAATAGAGCATTTTTTTTCTAACTAAACGACGAATTGATGTGAATAAAAAAAATAACAGTTTAATTTTAATATGAAATTTAAATGATTATATCTATGAACATCGATGCAAATGATAAGTTATAATGTCAAAATTTGTTTTGATATTATCTCTATCTAGATAAAAATTGAAATTGAACATTAAAATCGTGTTTAATCTCTTGTTTGATCTATGTATTATAATAGAAGAATTTTGGTTTTTGTAACATGTATATTATTGAACTTATTTTTTTTAGATGTCAACATTAACATTAGAATCAGTAACAATGTCAATATTCAGTAATAGATAAATGAAAAAAAAAAAATTATTGAATTTTTTTAGCGAACACCAGTAATAATAATTAAACCAATTCTTTATGGTAATACAGCAAAACATTTTGGTTCAAAAAGAGATTCTGATGGACATACACATAGATGGATACTTTATGTTCGATCATTTAATAATGATGATATGTCAAGTTATATTAATCGAATACAATTTCGTTTACATGAAACATATCCAAATAATATTCGAGGTAAATAAATAATAAAATATTTTATATTTAAAAAAAAAAGATTTTTATTTTTTTTTTGTTTTAGTGATAAATCAACCACCATATGAAATTGAAGAAAGTGGTTGGGGAGAATTTGAAACACAGATAACAATTTTCTTTT
>CAJNOP010000445.1:87372-100913 GCA_905250075.1 Rotaria sp. Silwood1
TCGATCTCCTTAAAAGTTAGAAAGCTTTCTGATTTTTGAGATTTTGGTTTTTTTAATTCTAGTTTTTCAGTACTTGATTGAAATATCGTAATTGCTCATTACTGTATGTGTACATAGATTACTTTATCTTCGGTTCATTTTCTACTACTATAATATTAGACATCTAATCTCTTAGAAGATTCAATTATTTTTCCAATGTTTCAGAAAATAAGATTTCGAGACGAACATTTTATTAGAAAGAGTTATATTATGTTTTATTTTAAAAGACTTATTAAGTTTTTCTATGGCAGGTGGTACTTCATACGTAAATCTCGCTAGAATGTGAAAGGTCATGGTTTTCTATTATAGAAATTTCCATCATTTCTCTAAACAAGAAACTTCTATTCCGGGCTAGCTTTTGTTAACATTTACCTGGAAAACCAAAAGTTGTTAAAAAAAAGAACTTCTCTGATATTCAAAGAGACGTTTTTAGCTAATAAGAAAAACACTTTCGTACTAAAAAAAAAAAAAAAGCAGAAATTTTAATGTTAAAAAAATGATATTTGAATCAAAAACTGATGTTTAGGTATTTAAACTTGTTCGTTTTTTGAAAAAATCTATAGTTTCCTTATAAGCCTTGTGAAATTTTTCTGATCAGTGATCTTTTATGTTAAAAGGATTTAGTTCTCGGATACTACAATGAAGAGATAGCAAAATCACATGGTACAATAGCCTACAACTGTCAATTATATGCTAATTGGATATTTCCTATATGTTCAAAATTACATTTTCGAGGATCGCTGAAAACTCTTGCTTCTATATAGAGGTTTAAGCTATACGGCTGAGCCGCCGCCATATCAACGAAAATTTTTCATAATAGTACCAGGCGCTGTCGTCGTTGACATCAAGACATATGTGATCGATCAATTTTTTGTCTTTTCAGAGCAAATATGCTTGTGTTTTTTGATCATCAAAGTCGCCGCCGCTGTTTAACTCTTCGGCTTACACTGCTAACTTTCATAGTAACTTATCTATCACTATCGAAAATATCATTTGACTCATACCAACTTAACTCTACATGTATATTGTTTTATCGATTTTGAGACATATTTCCTTTTTATATTTTCTTTTAATAAAACTAAAAATTTGTATTTATAATAGTTACATGGTTTAAATTTATTTGATTTGAAAAATCCACTTAAACCAACACCAATTCCAACAAAAACAGGATGTTGGCATAAAGCAGATACTTCTTTTGAAGATGAAAATATTCAAATAAGTGTACCTATTCAATCAACAAGTATACCTGAACATAGATTTAGTATTTTTTATTCAGGTATTTAAAGATGTTTTTTTTAGAAAAAAAAAAAAATTTCGATTTATTTATATAGATCCAACGAATACAAATGTGATGTATTATTTCAAATTCATATTTTCATGGATATGTGGTGTTGAACATATAGATGATCATAATAATCAAGCAACAATACCACCATTAGCAGCAGAAAATTTATTTTGGAAACATATTTGTAATTTAAATGGTATCATTATTTTAGGATTTTGTGCTTTTCTATGGGCATTTTTTACTGATTATCGTATTGATAAAATGTATAAAAATTCTTAAAAATCAATATTAGTTTCTAATATTAAATGAAACGAACAATACAAGACAAATTTTTTTGTTTTATGATTACTTACTTTTGCTATAAATTTAACGAGATTTTATCAATCCCATATCAAATGAAATTCTTTAATTAGAATAAAAAAATAATTGATTTTCATATGAGAATAAATTTTCTTATTGTACAATATATTTGCTTCATCTAATTCTTCTTTTTTAAAACAATTGATTATCGTTAATTTCAACTGAAATAATCATTCTAAATATATATATATAGTAATATTACATTAACAATATATTTTCACTTGAATCGAACGAAAAGTTACAAATAATTTACATCAAGAACTAATAAAGTCAGTATGAATTAATTCTTTAATCTAGAATGACTATACTTTATAATTGAAATTCTAAAAATTCTTTTATATCATGATAATATTTTATTACATACAGCAGTAAATGAAAGTCTCTGCTTCATTCGAACTTTATCATTGAGTGCAAAAACTCTACGCGAGATCGATCTTCTGTCCAGAGCGACAGCAAGTATTAGTTGTAGAAAAGATATCAGGCTAATAAATTTGCCACTAGGCAACACCTAGTAGACCAATCTAATCGAAGAGTAACAATATTCTTCCTTTGTTTTGGTTATATTATCGATCTAAAGATATATCTATATAATAAATTATCCATTTCTCGAATCGTAAATATCAGCCAAAGGCATATAAAACATAAAGTCACGTTGACCGAAACAATAATAATAATACTACAGCGATCATTTTATTATTTCATATATATTTTTTAGTATAGAAAATACAATGCGAATGATATTATTTTTAACAAGAGAAGTCTCCGACTGATTAATAACTTTTTGAATCGGAACTATATATATCATGTAGAGACAAATGAATATTGAATTTCCTGAAAAGAGTTCCGACTCTTAGCTAATAGCTACATAGATGTGATACATTTACGATGGCTTTTAAATAAATGCCATGATCCTTCTCAGAAATATTGCTTTTATAATAGCAAGTTGAAACTTTGAGTGTAGGTGTAGTATATCATAAGAATTCTAGCTCTCTTGGTTTGTTTCTATCCTGAAATAAGAGTATTAAATTGGTTGGTTTATAAACCTATTCTCAATATATAATACGCATAGTCACTACTGAAAAGAGATTTATCAATTGATAAACTGCTCTCGTTTTCTCTCAAGTTTAAGTTAGTTCAATTATTGACAGTCAACGGAAAAATACAAAAATGAAAATTATTTTCGACAATTTGAAAATTTATTATATTTTGTGTATTGAATAACATCTTAATGCTTGAACTTCTTTTTTTTTGTGTGTGTATCTACAATCGTTTTTTTTTTAATGATTTTAATTTGTATAGTTTATACAAATTAATATTATCGAATCTCTTGTCTTGAATCAATCTTCTTAATCTATATAAAACCATATAAAATGAAAACTAGAATCTAACGTCCTCTATTATTTTCTATATTTCTAATGGTTATTAAATTTAACATATGAGAAGAAAAATAAAACTGCATTGATGTGTTAAAATAACTCATGTTTATTTGGATTTTAAATATCCTAGTCTCTTGATGTTTTTTTTTTTTTTTCTTTTATTTTAAAAAAAAAAAAAAAAAAAAGATTGAATATTCAATATCATTATCTTTTTTCTTTTTTTTTATTTAAGACTTGCTGGATCTTTAACTTATTTAATAATAAGGTCCTTGTGCCTATCCCGATCCAATTATCCCTCCTATTTTTTCAGTTGTAATAGACAAGATGACATCATCTGATGATGATTATGGTCAAGCATCAAATAATAATAATAATACTATAAGCAATCAGCATAACAATTATAATCGACGTATGAATAGCAATAGTAATAATCCTTATACATCAACATCTAGTATTGAAATACGTTTATTAATGACTTCTCGTGATGCTGGAGCTGTTATTGGTTTGTATTTATTTATGATAGAATGATATTATTTTGTTTTGTTTTCTTTATTTTTCTCAGGTAAAGGTGGTTTATCTATACAAAAACTTCGTGCTGATCATTCACGTACAATAATTCAAGTACCTGATTGTTCATCACCTGAACGTGTTTTAATAATAAGTGGTGAACAAGATCAATGTTTTGATGCTTTACGTCAGATCATTCCATGTTTAATTGATAGTTCTCGTCTTTCATCATTTAATCGAAGACGTAATATAAATTCAGGAGGAAATTCTGAACAAATACAATCAACTAATAATGAACAATTATTATCTGAAATACGTATGCTTGTTCATCAAATATATTGTGGAGCTATTATTGGTAAAGGTGGACAACATGTTAAAGAATTACGACAAACATATAATCTTGATATTAAAGTATTTTCACAATGTTGTCCATTAAGTCATGAAAGAGTTATTTCATTACGTGGAAAACCTGAAGATATTATTGAATGTATTAAAGTTAGTATAATAAGAGATTTAAAAGAAGTTTCTATGCATATTTTTCTTAGAATATCTACAATTTAATGGCTACATCATCACAACAACCAAGAGGTTCACCATTAATTCAATATGATCCACATAATTTTGATGTTTATGCTGTTAATGAATATGGTTAGATTTTTTTTTTATATTTAAAAAATCAAATTTAAATTAATTATATTTATCTAGGTGGTTTTCAACCTCCAAGTGGTGTTGATGTTCGTTCTGGATATAATTCGCGAGGCTCATATCCATCTAGTGGATCACGTGGTGGTATGTATCCTATTCAACCTTTACCTCCTCTCGTTGATGTCCCTTATGGTGGTGGACCTGGTTTAGGTACTCGCTACGCCAATCCGGCATTGTTCACTTCGACACGTGTAAGTTATGTTTTTGTTTTTCTTGTCTTTTAATTTCATTTTTTGTTTTTTTTTCATAGGTAACGTTACCTAATGAACTTGTTGGAGCTATAATTGGACCACGCGGTACAAAAATTCAACAAATACGTCAAATAACAAATGCAAATATAATTATTGATGATCAAGCAATTCCTAGTGGTAATGGTGGTGGTGGTGATAGAATAATAACAATTGAGGGAACACCAGAACAGATTAGTCGTGCACAAGCACTTCTTCAACAAGCTGTTCGCCAATCTGGCCTTTGGCGACCATAATTTTCTTATTTTGTTTCTTTTCTTCTTCTTTTTTTTTTGTCGGTCGATAGTGCGACATTACACTCATTTACATTTACATATGTACTACGTTTTTAACTTACATTGCTTCATTTCCTTTTTATTTAAGTCCGTATTGCTTCTTTTTCTTTTCTTTTTTTTTTTTTTTTTATTCATTCGTGTATACAGTAGGATGATGATGATTGATCGACGTGTTATTTATCTTATATGCTTTTTTTTTGTCCCTTTCTTTCGTTTTTATATAGAATTTCATTCAGATCTGTTTATTTCTACACTGATGATAACACAATGGATATGATAGATTTACATTTAGAAAATAATGATGGATTACATTGAATATTATTTCATAACTAGTATCGAAATTATGAATACTCGAGTATCATCATCTATTATATACTTATATTTTGCATACAATATATGACAAGGTTTAAAAATTGTTCTGTATTTTGTTAATATTATATGTTGTCTGTATTCATTGAAGATTTATTGTCGGATTTATTAATATTTACTTTGTTGTTTTTTTTTTTTTTTTTGTTTCTATTCTTTTTGAAACACTCAATCATGTTCATTTATTATCTATATGACAAACTAAGTGTTATTCATGAAGAAATTTATTAAGTTATAGATATTAAGAATGTAATGAGAATAATCATTTATAGATTCATCGATCTAAAACAATAGACTTTCTGTCGATAATCGGTATTCTTAAGATTTTTTCTTCATTCAACAAAATATTAGAGAATGAAGAAAAAATTGAGTTTTGAATTTCGATTCGAAATTTTGCATAGAGACATTATTGTTGTATATGAACGATATGAAACACACATACTATTACTATAGTTGTATCTTAAGATCGAAGCAATCAAAAGATCTGAATTTGTTTTTTTACAATATAAAACATAATTGTATCTCAATAGTACTATGACTTGTCCAAATGTAACGGGAATTACTCTTTATTAATTATCTGGGAACATTTGAGAGTTAGAAAGTTCATTCAAATGCTATTCGACACAACATATTACACTCTATTTATACTACAAGAATGACTTGTTTTTGACACTAGGAAACATACCATTGTCAGATAAAAACTATGTCGAAATCTGATTGACTAGGAAAACTAAAGGGGAAAATATTATTTGAGTCTAATTGGGTAGAAAAATATCGGTGAGTATCAGTTATTAATATCGATTCATACTAGGTACTCGATGATTTGTTATCGTCATTATTACATCGCCAATAGAAATGTAATTAGCAAATGTTTTTTAATTAAGAACAATGTTTTGATTCAAATTATTTGAATTCAGATGATAACATAAAATCAAAAAACGAAAAAATAATTTACTTCTATACATTGGTAGTACAATATTTAAATAAGAATCTTTTCTTTTAATTCAAAGTATTCGAATTCCATCATTAAAATTTGTTTTTTTTTGTTATGTTTCAAACACTTTATCAGAAGTAAAATATACAATCATTGTAACAAACGAAAATATTGTAGAACAACAATGTCAATTAGATTTATAAAGTATAGTTCAAAAGAAGAAAAACAAAATATCAACAATGTATACATTAATGTTGTTTTCTTCTATTATGTTGAATAGAGGTGATTTATGTAACCTATGTCATTCATGAAAGTAACAACATCAATATATCACCTTGAAGCTGTGATTCAAACAAATAGACATGGTCTTTGGAATGCACGCTCGAATGAATTTTATTTTATCAAGAATATATTTATTTGTTGTATATAGTGTGTTATATTACAGTCTATTATTACATTCGTAGTCACAAAAAAAAAGAAGAAAAATTTGTTTTGTTTTCTTTTTAACATTGTATTCAATTCGTGATTGTATTGACTATATTATAATGTTATATCGATTATTTCAATTATTATTCTTATTAGAAATTTTTATTATTCATTCATTTGAATGGGATATTTTATTGAATTTAGACGATGATGATAAACTTTTATGTTATTCATGTAAAGGTAATGAATGTGGACAAATAACAAATAATAATGACAATAAAATTCTTTGCAATAAACGAACACAATTATGTTGGGTAAAAATTATTATCGATATAATAAACAAAATTTTATATAGATTTTTTTTGTTTTCAAAAATTTTTTAAAGGCTGGTTTTATGGATCATCAACCTTATAGAACATGTGCTAATCGTCACTGTACACCAAGTGATTTTTCATTGGATAGTCACGTTACTATTGAAACATGTTGTCGTTCAGATTTATGTAATTCAATTTTACGTAAGGAAAAAAAAAATATATATATTATGTTCTATTGTTCTATTTATTTTCTTAATTAGTCACTTCGCCAATATCAGCCAGATCGCACAAAAAAATCTCATCATTGGCTGTTACTGAAACATCTTCTATTTCAAAAACACCACTAACAACTAGTAAATATATAAAGCAACATGCAATAACAACGGCAGGTCATGCTGTTGATACGATAGTTCATGAAAAATCACCAGTATCAATTGAGAAAAATTCATACAATAACAAAGAGAAAGATGAAAATATATCTCAATTAAAACTCAATACAAGTAATCCGAATAGTTTTGGTGTTAATTGGGATCGTATATCATATGATCAAAGTTTTAGTATTCGTGTAACATCAATAAACAATATTCTTCTTTTTTTAATGTCACTTTTATTAATTATAATTTTTTAATTTTAATGCTTAAACTTGCTTTATTTAAATCAAATTTTAATTTATTCAATATTATCTTCAAATTCTTCATCTTCACGTGGTGATAATAATATAGATGATTTAAATAATTCAATATCTTCTTCTATTGTTGGATCATCTATTTCTATTAATTGTAATTCATATTCATTTTTTGGTAATAAATCAATTATATTTGCTTGATAATTTTCAAGAAAATTTTTCATACCCCAACCAATATAGATATTTTTAAAACGATAACGATCACCAACAGTATATGCACCTGAAAAAATAATAATCAATAAAACAAAACAAAAAAATCTACTTAAATGTCACATCATTTTATTATTTTTATAGAATAGCGAGAGATCTTACAAGAATGATTTCAGTGTTTTAAATGTTGACTTAATTAAATTTTAAATATTTCTAAAAGAAAAAGTAATTAGCGTCTTGTAAATTTTGCTGCATTCAATGAGCTAGATGATCACATTGAATATGGTTTATTACTCCTAGTTTCGAGTGAAATAATATTTAGTTTTTTAATTTACAACAAAACAGTTTATGCTATTAGATATTTTGTCTCGATTCATGGTTATTATTAATGAATTTTTAGCCTATGACAAAATATCACGAGAGAAATTGCAACAATGAGTTTCGTTCGGAAGTTCTCTCTAATAATTGCTTTCGTGGTTCTTATAATATCCTGAAAGTTCAGAAAAATGATCCTAATCTGGTACGAAAAAAAAAACAGTTTATTTTATGATTTTTTTAATTTAGACTGTTCAGTTAACAGCCATCATGAAGTCTTATCTTTTGAAAAATCTACATATGTGTGCTCATGCATATAGAAGGAAATTGTTATCTTTTTAATATAGAAAATCAGTTAACAAAGTTTTTCTATTTTTAGTAATTAAAGTACATCGTTAACTTTTGTTTTGTTTTTCTTAATATACATAACAAAAATTGTTTGCTACAAGTCGCGATGGAACTGTCGAAGATCATTACACTGAAATTGCCTATCCCTAGCTTTACATCTATCACTCTCAACAGTTGTACTATGATTTTAGACAACCAGTACTATTTTATTAGAAAAATGAACAATATCTAACATGAAAATTTTTATGTCTTGATTCAGTTATGATAAACCATTTCTGATATAACTCCATACTAGGAATGTCAATGTTATTTGATAACGGATGAAATTAGATTATTTTTCGCATCATGTTATTCTGAATGAATAGTAGTGTTCTGTTGCTTCTGTTTCATTTGTAAATATACATTTCATATTGATTCTAACAAAATTTTATTTTAGCGGCAGATTCTGTACCTATGCAAAGTTTAGTTACAAAAAATTTCCCTTTGAAAACTCTAAGATCAGTACTTGTTGCTTTTTTTTTGTAATAGTCTCATAATATTCAAAAACAGATCAAGAATATATAAACCTAATGGGGCAACATTAGATCAGATTAACATACGGCAAGCCTTTCTTCAATTTCTCACTTTGTATAATTTCGATAGAATTCCTCTGAATTCGCGTATTTATAATGCTCAAATTAATTTCATATACATCTTTAGATATATGTTAACAAATCATACAAAACACAAACCTGGCCATCGATTTGATCGAG
This sequence comes from Rotaria sp. Silwood1, assembly GCA_905250075.1. Taxonomy (NCBI): domain Eukaryota; kingdom Metazoa; phylum Rotifera; class Eurotatoria; order Philodinida; family Philodinidae; genus Rotaria; species Rotaria sp. Silwood1. The sequence continues at coordinate 96,458 of CAJNOP010000445.1, forward strand.
CATAAACAAATGTATATTCAGGAATAAGAGTAGAAGTCATACCAATGGACCATGCAGGATATAATCCGTGAATTGGAATATCTTTGCTAATAGAAGATAATAAATGAGGACCTTGTTCAATAGACATTTTTTGAATAGTTGATTTTTCTTCTTCTTGATTTTCATTATGTTCTTTGGATAAAAACGATTAAATTAAATACGAAAGTTTGGTAAACTTACGATGAAAATATAGATTTCGACCTTGTTTATAAATATATGCAACATCTAGAAAAAAACAAATTTTATTAAGAAATTTTTATTTTTATTTTTCTTACAATGAACCCAATATTGACCATGAGATAAAGCAAGATCTTCAAGTTTATTTCCTTCAAAGTTAGTATTTATATCAAATTTTATTTGATGTACTAAAATTCAAAAAAACATTTGAGTTTGTCATATGATTCTAACTATCCTACGATCCATTGTTTCTTCACCCATTTCTTCGTCATCATCATCATTAACTGAAATTTTAAAATAATTTTTCGGTCCTATCTATTATGAAAGCAAAAATAAAATACAAGAAAAAAACAATAATAAGAATGTACCTGAGTACCAGCAGTAATTCGTTGAATTTGTGCACGTAATAAATGTTTTTCACTACCTGGAAAATTGAATTCACATATAACAGGTGCTTCAAGATCACCAGTAAAAAATCGTTGAATTCTACGAGATAATTCAATTTGTTCTGGTGTTACCATTGGTAATTGTACAAAAGGTTGATTAACTAAAAAAATCGTTGAATAAAAATAAAAATTCTCAAGAATATTCTTTACTTCCAGTTGATACATAAAAAACTTTTTGATTAACACCATAACCAAGTTGTTCAGGTGGTACTTTTTCATTGAAACTTAACATGGTATCATCAAATTCATTTTCTTCTTCAGATGAAAAAATTTCTTGATATTTAACAAATTCAACATCATTTAGATCAATATTATCAAATGTATCAAAATCAGTTTCAACAATATAATAATTATTTTTTATACCAAAAATCTTGCCCCAAAAACGTAGTTTTTGAATATTAATTTTTTCTTTTAATAAAATTTTCATTGAAAGCCAAATCCTTTTGAACAAATAAAATTTAGATGCAAAATTTTTAAATTATAATATATATATTTTTTTTTTTCATACCAATAGATTTCATCTTTATTTAAACCAATACCAATTTGTTCAAATAAAAAATCTAATTCTAAAATATTTGTCATTGTTTCTTCAGGATTACCTTGAATAATAGAACGATCCTAAAGAAAAATAAACTATGATAATTTATTTTATTTTCTACTTTTTTTTTTATACAGAAAGAAAAGTAAGTTGTCTTTGTGCAAATAAATAAGATTCTTCTTGATTATTGATTGATAGTTCTTGTTTTTTTTCATAAAATATTTTTGAAAGTTCTTCAAATATTTTATATGATTGTTTGGGATGATAATCGAAAAGATAACGAAGTGTATGTATCAAATTTTCATATATATTAATTCCAATTAAAGTTTTATAATCAGAAATTTCTTTTAACATATCAGATGGTATTTTTGATGTTTGTGATATAATGGAATAATCTTGTTCTTGATCAATATTTTTGTAAATACATGTTTCTATTTGTTATAGAATAGAGATGTACATTATAAGGATATTGTACAATAGGCAATATACAAAAAAAGAATGAGATTCGTAAAAGAACATTTTCAGTGAAAATTACCCTAACTTTTTGAGAGAACCCTTAGTTGAATAATTATGCATACTTTTGTTTCAAAACAAAAGTTTTTCATATAGAATAATAATAAAACAAGAGCTCTATGATTTATTCTGTAGGTCTTTTTACTTTCTTTGGAAAAAGAAAAACTTTTCTTTAAGATGGCAGAAAATTGGTCATTTTTCCCAAACCTTTTAAGAGTTAGAATGATTTTTTTTATGTTAAAAAAGTATAGCTTAATTTAAATAAGATTATCCAGTGCATTTTGTTTGGAAAGTGACACAAATCATTTTATAATCATTTATCTTTACTTCGTATTCATTCAATTACGAATCAAGACATCTATTATTAAATTGTCAATAGTCGTATATCGAATAATTCTCACCTAAATCAATATATAATTCTGGATGCCAAACTATTTCACATGTAAATGGAAGTTTTTTTTCGATTATTAATGAATAAATATTTTCGTACGATAATTGTGTTACATCTTGTCCGTTTAAAGTAACTAAACGATCACCATCACGAATATTCATATCATACCAAATACTAGTTGGATTAACATTTTTGAATAAATAAGCAAAAATTTCTTTATTTTTTTTTATCAACTGAATTTTGTAACATATTAATGTTACATCAGAATTTTGAAATTTATCTAATCATATAAATAACAAAATGTATTTTATTTTTCAATGATATATTCACTTGGATCAACTATGATTTGTTTTTGATTTTGATCTAATGGTAATTGAAGTAGATGATTAGTTTCCAATTTTACAAATACATCTAGATCAATTCACCTAAATTAATTTTCCTATTTAACAAAAAAATATCATACTTTTAAATTCCATTGATTATTTAACGCAAGTTAATATTTCTATTATCTAAAATAAAACATATATTTACATATACGTATAGTGATTAGCAAGTAAAAGCTGCTAGTGCAACGTATGCGGTATCGAAATATGAAATAAGATGTAGCTGTAGTTCCTAATCACAGAGGGAATGTTTTATTCTATCTTCTTTAGAAAACATTTCGTCATCATGTTTAAACTTAATCCTCCAGAAATTCAAAAAGAAAGTACTTAAAATATTACGAAGGATGTTTGTCACGTCTACAACTATAATCAATTTTTATTCGATTTTTTTTAATACGAGCTTCTTAGGAGAAGCACAGATCAGATTATTCGAAAAAAAACCAGTGACGAAGTGAAAGAATCGGAATATGACGAAAACTTGTTTGAAATATTAAGTATGCTATTCCATGCAAATTTTTTCGCTGATTCTAATTACGAATTCGTATTTATGGCGTTTTGCCGTCACAACAACTTTAACATTAGAAGTAATTCGACTTGTTCTATCGAACCATGATATAAAAAAAAACTGGGCTCAATATTCGATTTGCCGGGACCTTACACAAAGAGTTAATAATTCACGATATTTGATTCTATCGAACAGTGTTCGATATCAGATAATTTAATTATAAAATAATCAAAAAATTTTATCATATTTGTTTGTTTAAATTTTTTTTTTAGATTGATAATCTTCATAAGAAAAATATATACAACAATGATAAATGTAAACATCTATAGTTATAAACATGTAAAAATTCCATGATGTTGATTATATTTAAATACTGGATAAGAATATCAAGAAAATATATAATAATAGTAACTATTTGTTAAAGCAAAATCATGATTATATCGTTTATTTATATAATCACATTCAATCAGAAAAATAGTGATAATCTTCTACATGGTCAGTACATACATCATTTCAAAATGTTAATAACAAAGATATATTGAAACTTAATTAGTGATGCCTATAATGAAATCCAATGAAACACCATGTTTGTTTTCTGTTACTAAGAAGACACAAGAAAATTAAGTTCTATTAAATTAAAAGGCTAAAAACTATAGTTTTTCTACGCAAAAATCGATATTTCAAAAGACTCAGTCATATATAGATGTGAATTTATTTATCAACTGATCTCATACAAAACCATATTAGTGACTAAAATACTTTGAAGGGAACTACAACAACTTTTTGATAACAGAGAATAGACAGAAAGAGTCTTTTTTTAATGTTAAAAAACACTTCCAAGATCTAAGTGACTTCCTAACTCTTATCTTTACACTCTCTCAAAAAGGGTGTGGGTGTGGGATGTGACTGTTGATGTGAGTCTTCTCTTCATTCACATCCACATCCACACCCCACACCCAATTACAATTCCACTTATAGAAGTTATTGATGCTCCATGGAGAGACAAAGATTTTGTTGATTTAACTATTGGTCGATATCGTTCCATGGGTATGGAACCTATTCGACTTAAAAAAGAAGTCAATGTTCTTGTTCGTAATCGCCTTCAATATGCTATTTTTTTCTATCAGCACTTCAACTTTTTCAAGATGGAATTGTTGAACTTGAAGATATCGATCTGTCAATGGTCATTTGTGAGACTATTTCAAACAATTGATCTTGATACTCCAGTAGGCGTTATTTATTCTAGCATATCAATTCTTTTTTTTCTAGAAGAAAAGAAACTGATTGTTTTTGCTTCCTAAATACCGATTTTGATCGAAATGATTCAACATTACAACGTGTTTTAACTGATATGAATATTCCGTCAGATTGGACACAAGAAACAGTTGAAAATTTTGTTAACTATTTTCGTTCCAATTATGCAATTGATGAAAATGGAAGTGGTTTAAATGATAAAAAATTATG
>CAJNOP010000445.1:104444-118405 GCA_905250075.1 Rotaria sp. Silwood1
GGTGTGGGTGCGGGTGTGGGTGTGGGTGTGGGATGGGTGTGGGTGTGAGTCTTCCCTTCAACACCCACCCCACACCCACACCTGCACTCACACCCACACCTGCACCCGCACCCACACAAACACCCACCCACACCCACACCCGCACCAGCACCCACACCCGCACCCGCACCCCACACCCACCCCCACCCACCCACACCCACCCACCCACACACACCCACACCCACACCCACACCCACACAACAAATTGATCCAAAAAGATGAACCAACTGCTAACTCAGAGATAGTCCAACATCATCACTCAAAAAAGTGGCAATGCATGTTGGATCCTTCCCTATCTTATATTATAGATTCAGACACGAACTATAGAAAACGCCGAATTAAAGAAGCAATTTTTTCATCTATTAACAATTCTATCAATCGGCATGATACGATTGATTCAGCATGGAATAACATTCTATACAAAGAACAGAAATCTATAAAAGAAATGATAAGATTTAAAAAGAAATCACAATTAACAACAACATGATCTAACGAAGGACAGGGCGGTAATAGTGGTACGGACGAAGATAAATTCACCTTTCTCGTACCAGTCTATTACCGTCTTGTCCGTACCACTATTAAAGAAGAAAAATAAAACTCAGACTATACAACATAAAAGAAAAAAGACTATATATATATCTGTGTATGTCAATTCAAAAATTATATATAGATAAAAAAAAAAAAAAAAAAAAAAAAAAATTCCTTTTCTTGTACAGTTTCTTCTGATGAAGAGTTACCTTGTCAACTCGAAACGTTAAGAATCAATTTTATAAATAAACACAATAGGAAGAGAAAAATTTTCATCAATAGTTGTATTCTTGATATTAAAAAATAAAAAGAAAATTTTCAAAAAAAAAAACGACAAAAATTTCTTACCAACCCAATATTATTTCTGGGTTGGGTGTGGGCGTGGATGCGAGTGTGGGTGTCGATATAATAATAAATGCATAACACACCTCCACACTCACACCCACACCACGCACCCATACCCCACACACCTACACCCACACCCACAACCAAAAAAGGCGCATATTTACAGCTTTGTTTACACACTCTCCTTCTGTCATTCTATAGAGATGTTTCTACGGTGGCGGAAAAAAAAAAGCTCTAAAAGTCATTGAACTCCGGTTGCTTGACAGCATAAAGTATATACAGAACCACCGTACTTATTTCGTTTCTTCTCTTTCTCATCCGAGCAGAGCGACATCAAGAATGGGATTATAATGCATCGCTCCACAAGAGCGAAAAAAGAAAGTTTCAATCGAAATCAAAGAATCAATGTTTATTTGTATTATATGCATGCATTTCGTTAATGTGAAAGAAATGTTTCGTGCTTCATAAGCTTCACCACAAGCAGGAGAAAGATGGCAACCATCTAGTTTGTGCGCGTTAAAAAGTAAGAGAAATAGCCATGGCGTCTCGTGGTCGAGTAGAGCCATCGGAGGAGGACCTATACCGTGGCCGCTTTCATGAAGTACCTGATCTTAAGTCAAAGACTATTCGTGTCTTCATCAGTTCGACTTTCTCAGGTAAGAGCTTTTTTCATGAGTTAAATTGGAGGTTTGGTAATAACTGGGTGAAATCTTCTCTATAGATACGGTCGATGAACGGAATCTTCTGATAGAAAAAGCCTTTCCTGAACTCAAGCGGTATTGTCAGGAGAAATATCAGCTCGAATATCAGGTAAGACAAAATTGTGCATATAAAGTGCGATTTAGAAGAAGAGTGCATTTTGGATCGCTACATAAAACCATACTACAATTAAAAGTTTACTCTAACTTGATGTGGTATTAATAAACCGAAAAAACTCGTTTGAAAAATAGAATGACCCTTATCGGAAGCGCAGTCTGAGGAATTCTGTTTTGAGGAAGGAGTAGAAGCCCATGGGCTTGTAATGCAATTCCGAGTTTAGTGTAATCCTCTCATCTATGATGAACTGACATGCTGGTCCATGAGACCCTAGTGCAGCTAGGTTTTCAAACGATCACGGAACGTGGAAGTGTCATTCTAGTTCGAGGAAAGAACAACGAAAGTTTCTCCGTGCAAACATTCGTGCATTTTCCAAAGAGAAATTTTATTAGAATTGGCTTTTCATGGATCCAAATCTGGACTGCATGTGATAGGTGAGACTAAGGAACCCGAATCGGAGCTTACCGCAAAGACTATGAACCTTTCAACTGTGATGGGACGAAATGTGACTCCCTTGATTAAAGTGATCTTTTAAAGATTTACACTACTTTTGCGAATAAAAAATCGAGGTCGCATTACAAGGGGCCTTAACTGTGTTTTTTGAAGAAAATGGTTCAGACTGATTTTTTAATAAGAGCTACTTCCTCTTTGTACAAATTTTTCCGAATAATTAAGAGGGTGTGGGTGTGGATGTGGGTGTGGGTGTGGGTGGGTGTGGGTGTGGATATGGGTGGGTGTGGGTGTGGGTGTGGGGTGTCGATGTGTCTATTCACCTAATACTCACACCCACACCCACATCCACCCACACCCACACCACACACACACACACACCCACACCCTAGTTACTGCCTGGTCAACGTGGAGCACACATAATGCAACATCTCATTTGATTTTGAACTCAATACAACGACGCAAAATCCAAAACAGATCTGGACTTGAAACATAATTTCATGTGTCACTGAAGTAAATTATCGCATGTATCAGAATTTCTTCATTTCGCATGTAAAAAGTTTACGCTATTCAGAGATATGAATGGATGCACTAATATCACTTTGTAGGAGTATCTTTCCTCTCTCGAATGGCATGTAATAACATAAAATTCGATGAAGTATTCATGAATATATAGAGCGCACAAAAGCTCGGAAATGAAGCGAAAAACAGCATTTTTTTTGAGCTTTTGTTTTAGGCTGATTTTGTAGCTTTTTGATTGCTCTATCCAATGCATGATCCAAATTTCTAAGATGGAGAGATTATTTTTCAAATATTGATTTTTGCCTCATAGCCACATTTCAGTATTTTGACGTAAAGGTCTAGCTGAATATTTGATTTAATCCTGTCGTATATATAGTTTTGTACAGCGTTCGACGCGCTATCGAATGATATATAATAACGCAAAATTTGATGAAATATTCATAACGATTATAGAGCACACAAAAACGTGGAAATCAAGCGAAAAACAGCATTTTTGCGGTTTTTCACACCAAAATGACACAAAGAAAAATTTTTTTACAGGGTGAAATTGTTTTGGTTTTAGGCTGATTTCGTAGCATTTTGATTGCTCTATCCAACGCACGATCCAAATTTCTGAGATGAACTAACCCCGAGAAGTTATTTCTCAAATACTGATTTTTTTCTGATGGCCATATTTCAGTATTTTAATGAAAAGTGCCCATGTGAGTATTTTATTTTATTCTGTTCTATACCTCGTTTTGTAGAGCGTTAAATGCGCTATCGAATGGTATATAATTGTTGGGAAATCAATTACATTTTGATGGACATGTTCGGATCACACGAAAAAGTATCAATTTTGGCTAAATCACTGAACAGTCATCAGTGTGATCCTCATAACTTTTTGTTTTATGATCAATCGAGTTCATATTTGGAGTTTGTTAATTTCAGCTTCTGGGCTATCAATTCCACTAATAAAATCATATGGTCAAAATTTTCGGGAGTATGGCCTATAGAAAAATTGCTCGATGGTGTAATGGACTCTCTCTTAACAACTGTTTTTTTATGTCAAAGCGGGCTTCTGTTTAGGAATGACTTTTTATTGTGGGGGTTGGTTCCTATTGTGACCTCGGGTTTATATATATGCAACAGATCAAACTTTTAGGGGACGTGACTGCATGGCTCTCCGTTTGCTAGAAGAGGAGTTCACGTATGTTGTTCTTTAGTACTCTGACATGCGATGGGGTGTCCAAGACACGGCATCGATCGACCATTCTTCTACGACCCAGTGTCTCACAGAGCTCGATCGTAGCTGCAAGTACTCACTCGCCACAAACTGCGTAGTAAGTGTTACTTTTTGTTAAAAAATAGAATGCATGTATAATCCTGTTTCGGGTCCCATCTGCCCGCCATAAAAAATTCACCGATCCGGTTTAGCCGGAGAGCAACAAGACAGAAAATGTGAGTCTTAATTGATGATTTTGCGGCGAAATTTCGGATGAAAAATATTTTTGTCAATTTTTGCTCAAAAAGTTTTGAAGTTTTCGGTCGCACGTATCGGAAGGGGTTTGCAAGCTGCTGTCGCGGTTGGAATAACAGTCTTTCTTCCCACAGCAATTATTCTTTCGCAAGTCCCTCGAGAAACCGAAGTTTTCCAGACAAAACCTTTTTAAAAGGCGAAAACGCGATTTTGTTTTGAAAATTTCCAGCTGCTTCTGAAATGGTGCGGCCTGGTCCCGCGTACCAGATCGTTAATACCGGATCAGTTTTCACTTTTGATTTTGTAGTTGATCTTCTTCTTAACAACCACCTTACACACTTTCAGATCCTGCTGAGTCACCGTTATGGTGCCCGCCTTCTTCCCTCGACAATTTCCCAATACACGTTTGCACTTCTGAAACCGCATCTGACCAATATCGACCTGGTCGAAACCTGGTACAAGTTGGATGAGAACCCCATTCCTCCGGTTTACGTCCTACAGCCCCTGACGGAAGAACTGATGGTGAACAGACGAAAACAATGGCAGACAATTGAAAGAGAGCTACAGTCCATTTTAAGATCAGCGGCCGATTACTGCTATAAAAGTGATAAAACACTGAGCGAAGCAGAAAGAAACGAGTTTTTCACTTCAGGCAAGGAAAGGCGTGACTGTGTTCACAATGGACTTTTAGAAATTTCCGCACCTGTATTTTCTAGTGACTGAACAGGAAATTATGAGCGCCCTTGCGAACAACAAGCACACTGAGCAGCGCATGCTCTGTTTCATACGTGAAATACAGGACTGCGACAGTCTCGACGAGAAAACCAGTGGAAAATTCGTGGAGAAAAGTGACGAAACGCTTGCTTTGCTATCGACGCTGAAGACGAAAATTCGAAGCGAACTTATCCCGCAAAGCATCAAGACATATGCGGTAAGGCAGACGTTTTGAGTTTTAAAAGTACTATAGAGACGGCGGGTGATAAAGTAGTTTTTTTTTGTATACTGACGGGAACGTACTTACAACATTATTCCAAAATGCCGACAGTTTTCGTCGAATGTATAGCTTTGCATAACTGCTACAAAATGATAAGGAGACACTAAAAAGACGATCATGTTGTCTTTTTGAACAACATCGGCATCAGCTGTTTTACAATTTCGCCCTCACAAAGAAGTGTACACAGTACAAAATATGCTTCCAACGCCTAATATTTTATCTTTTTTTATAATATTTAAGGTCAATTGGACGTCTCCTGAAGATCGAACGGCGTACTTTGACCAATTTCTAGAGGACTTCGTCGACCTTTCCAAATGGCAGATAGATTACCACGTGCGACAACTAAAAGAGGAATCATTAACCCTGAACGATCCGCTTTACGATGAAGTGTTAGAACACGCGATTCAGTGCAAGCAGTTAAATACACGGTTCTACGAACGAAGCGATTTACTGGATCCAGTAAGGATAGTGCTCCTTTAAAATGAACTACCCTCCAAATAGTATTTTTCATTTACTTCTAGCTAAAGGAATTCGTACAAAACGAAAACAGTCAAGCAGTTCTACTGATTTCAGGCGAGTCTGGAACGGGAAAATCGTCCCTACTCGCTCAGCTGGTGGACAAGGTTTGTGACGGAATTTGATATTAATAGTCATAGTTTGAAAAAGCTAACAAGTGCGCACGTGAGTGTTTGAATTAAAGAAAGTTACATCCTCTGTGACGTGCATCTCGCTGAGATAGTCCCAGAAAACAATTTTCAGAGATCCACAGTTGTTCCTCATAAAGATGCAGAAGAATGGAAAAGCCCTCTCTTTTGAGAAGTTTAGCAGGAACATCAAAATGTTATCTTCATAACTCGGTCAGGTTTGATTCTTTCGGGTTTTTGTTTTCATTAAACGATAGATGAGGTGACGGCGCACAGACTCAGAATTAGTTCTAAATTCAACAGCCATCCATCATGTTCCGGCCTCTCCATTGGACGCCGCTTGAAAAGAGAAGGTGATCTCCGTGCTACAACAACATAGTAGTCCGCGGCTGTATTTGTGATGCAGAGCGAGTGATGCTCTATCAGAATCAATTTTCAAAATTTTGTGCAAATGTACCTTGGTATTTTTTTTTGAACCGACAAACTTCTTTTTCAGGACCATGCCCTAAATCTTTAGGCCATACTTTGGTCGGTAGGAGTGTTTACTTCGAGTTTTTTGCAAATTCGTAACCAGCATACCAATCTGCATCGAATAGGCTATAATATCAATGGTTATTTTGTGAAACAACTTTTCCATGAGGTAGAGTGCCTGTATTTTCGCTTAGTACCCTATCTATTCTAGATATAAAAAGTTGTTTCACAAAATAACCATTGATATTATAGCCTATTCGGTGCAGATTGGCATGCTGGTTACGAATTTGCAAAAAATCGAAGTAAACACTCCTACCGATCAAAGTATGGCCTAAAGATTTAGGGCATGGTCCTGAAAAAGAAGTTTGTCGGTTCAAAAAAAATACCAAGATACATTTGCACAAACTTTTGAAAATTGATTCTGATAGAGCATCACTCGCTCTACATCACAAATACAGCCACGGACTACTATGTTGTTGTAGCACGGAGATCACCTTCTCTTTTCAAGCGGCGTCCAATGGAGAGGCCGGGCCATGACGGATGGCTGTTGAATTTAGAACTAATTCTGAGTCTGTGCGCCGTCACCTCATCTATCGTTTAATGAAAACAAAAACCCGAAAGAATCAAACCTGACCGAGTTATGAAGATAACATTTTGATGTTCCTGCTAAACTTCTCAAAAGAGAGGGCTTTTCCATTCTTCTGTATCTTTATGAGGAACAACTGTGGATCTCTGAAAATTGTTTTCTGGGACTATCTCAGCGAGATGCACGTTACAGAGGATGTAACTTTCTTTAATTGAAACACTCACGTGCGCACTTGTCAGTTTTTCTCAAACTATGACTCTTAAATGACGTCCTTCTTTAATTTCTATTGACGTCATAACCTTTCTGCCTTAGATCCCACATTGGACCACAGAGTCATCGTTAGTTGTAATACGTTTCCTAGGAACCACACCATCATCATCCGACATCGTTAAACCGCTTTTCACCATTGCCCAGCAGATCATTAAACTCTACAAATTAAACGCTCCTATTTCAAGCCACTATTCTAGCCCGTCTGAAATACGAGATGAGTTGCAACGTGTTTTCCGCCTGGTACCTTCCGACGAGTCGCTGTTTATTTTGCTCGACTCTATCGACCAGCTCAAACCCGAATATTACGACTGCTCGAAGTGGCTACCCCTCGATTATCCTGCAAACATAAAAATTATTCTTTCCACAATTCCGTATTTAAACCTGAAAGAACAGAAATACCATATTGAGGATGATTTAAGAACGTTCGTAACCAGCAACAACAAGCAAATCATTGTGACTAAATTGACTATGTTAGATGACGCTATTGCAACGCGAGTACTGAAGTCGTGGATAGCTAAAGACAACCGTCGTTTGACTACAACGCAGCAAAACTGGTTGGAAACAGCCTTTAAATCTTGTTTTTCCTTGTACAAAACCCCGCTTCTGCTGTCGTTATTTTATGATCAGAGCTTAAGTTGGCACTCTTATGAACGAAGCAGTGACTTTTGCCAACGGTTTCGTGAAGTACCAGAGGAAGAGATAAGATCATCTGTTCGCTATACCATAGGAGATGCAATTGATCATCTCTATAAGCAGCTCTCCAAGAAACACGGTGACATTCTCTTCCAGCGTTCCGTAACCTACCTTAGACACTGTGGAGGATTGACAGAAAATGAGTTAGAAGACATATTGAGCCTCGATAACGACGTCTTACAATCGGTGTTTGTTCACTACCTACCGCCTACAAGTATTTTCCGATTACCGGGGACGCTCTGGACTCGGATCTACAATGACATGAAAAAGTATTTGGTACAAAAAGAGATAGATGGCAGCACCTGCATATACTTGTAAGTGAATGCACGAACTTCATGTTGTCAGAATAATAACTGGTCTATTCCTCTTCTTCCAGCTTTCATCGCAGTTTTCAGGACCACAGAACATGGGATGAGTTAAGAACGTGTGAGAAAACGCGTCTGGAATACTTCGGTAGCTTCGGAAATCGGTTAGACTATGAGCGGTATAACATTAGCGAAGCGTTACGGAAGAAATACAATTTACACTCTAGAACGATTGAAGGCATCAATCGTTGCGTAACCGAGATGCGCCCATTTGAGCTCGCTAAAGACCAGTTCAACCATAGACGAATGAATCAGGTGTTGCTTCATCTCCACAGCTTTCCTGACGGACTTCCATTTACAGTTTTCAACTACGAGTTTATGATCGTATGTATAAGAAGCGGCCATACACTCAAGTCTCTGCTACAGATATTCTTAGAACATTGGTATGAGCAAACAAGAACAGACGAGTTGCTACTTTTATTTATTATCTACGAAAGTGTATCACCAATACTCGATCGGTTTCCGCTCAACTTTGCCTACGAAATGTCGTGTCGATTGAAACTAATTCTCACGTGCATACCGTCCAGCAGGGTCCCGTTACTGAGGGCTCTCTACAAGCAATGTCAACAAAACTGTCTGCTGAGCAAAGCGCTGGCGCTAGGTTCATCGCAAATTCTATCCTCTCTCCAGTTTAATCATGTCAAACAGATCGCTTCTGGCTATCGTAGTCTAATGATTTTAACTGACCAGCATGTTCTCCGGACTACGGTAGGCAGTTCGTTTGAACACTACCTATCAACAGCACACGACTATAAACACTTACTGCAATATGCAGACAATACGGGGAACTACATGTGCGTCTATTCTTCATCCTCTCTTTTGGCATTTAAAAACAACGTCTTGTCACTTGAACAGTATCGTAGAACGGATGCCGACGCTTTCATTCATGCTCAGTTGGGACCATCAGAGGAGATATTTATCACGACATGCCAACGAGATGGGAAATTCTACATATATAACCTACTAGACAAAAAGGAAACTTTAACGCACGACTGTAAAAAAGAACTCGTTCAGTGTAAGACGCAGGGTTCAATCGACGACTGTTATTACTTTTGTCTAGTGAAAATTATTCTAAAAGGAGGCATCACCAACTATTTACTACAGAGGAACCAGTACTGGCACAATATAACTGAACCTAAAATATTGGACCTTAAAACATACACACCTCCTCCCGACTACTCTCCGGCTGCTTTACTCAATGCGGAGATAGATTCATATTACAATCCACAGGAGAACAAACTGCTGCTCCACTGCTTCGCATATAACCCAAAACACTGGGAGAAATATTTTGAAAGCGACGATCTTAAAGTGATTGACATCACACTAACCCTGCCGCACCAATCTCAACAAGTTTCATTCTTTTCTAATCGAGACGATCGCGAAAGACCATTACTCTACATTTTGACCTCGAAATCCGTCCTCGTAATTCACTGTTGTCACTGCGAAAACAACCACAGCCATATTTTCCAAACGCACGCCACCTGCCGACCAAACTTTCACTACGTGGAGATTCCAGGTCAGTACTCTGGTGCGTCCCATGATAGAGGTAACAGGCTGGCCTGTTGGAACAACTTCGATAATAGCGAACAACACGGACCGAAGACTCCCAGTACGATTGACTTCTACGAGTGGCGGTGCGAGAAAACTCCTGAAGACAACTTTACTCACAAATATCGTTTGTTAAATCGTGTCTTTGTATATTCGAAAATTCGCAGTATTGTAGCGTACCACGACTACTCAGTTAAGTATTGTATTCATTTCGAACATGGTGAACTTCAAAAACTGAGCACCGATTACTGCTCACTGTTATACAAAAGCCAGCTCTTACTAGAGACGGCTCAAATGCCGCGCAATGTCACAGACTTTGACGTGGACACACGAAGCGGTTGCGTAATTACATGGAACAAAAGCTTATCGTAAGTGATAAGAGGTGTAAGACTGTCATTTGTTTGGTGTATAAGGGCTGTTTGGGTGTTCGTCGTGGATCATAGAGGAGGGGGCAGGGTAATCGCGTCGAGTGGCCTTACATCAAAGTGAATAAAGGTCACCTATTCGGAATCAGTTTGACAAGCTGAGTAGAATAGCCGCCTAACTTCGCCCAAAACTCACTTTCATCTTTCTCGCATAATCCGAGAGCCGAGAGGCCCCTTTGCCGTCCATAAAACTTTATCGATCAAAACCCATTTAAAGACATATCACTAGACTCATTTTTTGCGCTGAGCGCGAGTATGTGCTTCATTTTTGGCCAAAGGTAGCTTCGCACAATCCAGAAAACCATTTTCTGATCAATGATGGCACTCGAATCTTCTGCTTGTTTGGCCAAGCCTATCAAAAAGTATTTTAGACTCACCAAAAGGTACGATCACTCGCCACACTCTCGCAACCAACTGCTTTCCTGAAGAAACACTCTATTTTGCTTTCTGACTGCACTAGGAGCAATAACCCTCGAAAAAACGGCAATCCTTCAGTGTTTTTGCAACCACTTGTCATACTCGAGACACTAGAAGCCGAGATTTGACTAGGGACCTAACTTTTGGCACTATCCGATGACGACATCGAACTTGGAAAACGTTGCGCGTCGTACTTTAAAACCTAAGTGGGCTATTTAAATGGATTGTGTCAAGCCAGGTTTGGACAAAATGAATTACATACTCGCGGTCAGCGCAAAAGCTGAGTCTAGTGATTTGTCTTTAAATGGTTTTTGATCGAAAAAGTCTATGGACCGCAAAAAGGACCCCGGCTCTCGGATTTTGGGAGAAAAATGAAAGCGAGTTTTGGGTGACGTGAGACGGCTATTCTACTCACGAGGGAACTACCCGAGATGATTCGCTCAGATCGGACTGAAATATTTACCACAGGTAGGCCTCATGGTACCTAGAAAAAACCTAAGAGGATTTGTCCCCTTATTGCTTCCTTCAAAAGATACAGGAATTTTTGTGTCAAATCCAGGCGAACCCAACGGAACCCGAAAAAATCCTATAGTATCCGATCGAGCTGAAACTTTCAGGGTAGACAGTACTGGAGGTTAGTATGACAGCCTGAAAGCTTCAGCCAGATCGGAGTTCACTAGCCGGAGTTATTCACTCCTAAAAAAACCGAATGTTATCTACTCAACAAAAATTTCAAAATTACATAAATCCGGCTTGTGAACTCCGACTGGGCTGAAATTTTCAGGCTGTCACACTGACATCCAGTACTGTCTACCTTTGAAAGTTTCAACTCGATCGGGTACTATTGGATTTTTCGGGTTCCGCTGGGTTCGCCTGGATTTGACACAAAAATCCCTGTATCTTTTGAAGGAAGCAATAAGGAGACAAATCCTGTTAGTCTTTTTCTAGGTACCATGAGGCCCTCTTGTGGTAAAAAATTTAGCTCGATCGAAACGAATCATCTCGGGTAGTTCCCTCATCAGCTTGTCACACCGATTCCGAATAGGTGGCCTTTATTCACTTTGATGTAAGGCCGCTCGACGCCCTTGCTCTACCACCGCCCTTTACAGTAGAGTGTGCGCTTCCATTTCCTCTTCTTAGGGAATTGACGGTGTGGTCGATGGTTCCTTCCGAAACTCTTCCAGATCGTCTGAAGTGGGTAATGACTGTCTGTTCCAAAAAGCAAATCAAGTCATTCTCAATTTCTACATCGTCACTGATACTTGTCGACATCAACGCTGAATTCTTTCTCTACTCCATACCTGATAATACACTTCTCGCTACTTTTACCATCCCTGATGGCTCGCCACAGAATTTCCAGCTTTTCTCCTTTAAACATAGTTATTCTATACTTGATGCCGAAAACTTGATGTATTACCGAATTGACACCTCTACTTGGAAACCAGCTACGCCAATCAAACTGCAAATCAGTTGCACATCATTACTGATCTCCTTGAACGAAGAGAAGACAAAGCTCTACTGCCTTGCAGACGACTATTTAACCTTACTTGTATGCGAGAATGAAAGCATGACGTATGTGAAGACCGAACTTGACGGGAAGTTGACATCACAGACGGTTACTGAGATTCATTCCATGTCTAAATTTCTTCTTATTCATTGCCGCAACAATAATTTGATTCTATACAACTTGGAAAAGCCGGCAGATCCCCGTCTCTTGGATGAAACTAGCTTATACGCACTCAACGAGAAATCTGGCCGTCTTGCATTACTATCCGTAACGAGCAATAGACGTATAATGACCTACGATCTGACTCAACAATTGAGAGGCGAGATACAACTGAAACGTGATCAGAACTGTGATTCAATGTGCTTAGATGGAAAGGGAGAACTGCTGTTTATGATCGATCGACAGAAATGGTTCCTGTATGTGTACCAGATGACAACCGGAAAATGTGTTGAGAAAGTATACATCGACAAGCTAACTTCGACGAAAATCAGCCCTCTGGATGATAAAGTGCTATTGTGCGCTAACAGCGAGATCCTCACCTTGCAGATAAAAGATAATAACGAGTATGTAGACTTGACTTCGTTTTCTCTAAATTTGACCGTCTAAGGGTTCCGATAATGACGTTTACTTTGCGTAACAGGAACCAAATTCCATTCGCCAACGTCGAAGCACCATCCGAGTCAGATCTCGAGCAGAAGGAGACAATCTTCGACGAGCCTACAAAAGATGGTATCGGTTGGGTTATCGACAACATCGACAAGGAGCCCGGGGCGAACCAAATGGAACTGCTCACGCAGGAAGAGAGTCCAACGCGGAATACGAGACAGACTCGTCCATCTAAACTTAGCCAGCAGCCTGTGTCAAAACCGACGTCTAGAAGCAGAACGCGAAGTGTACGTGGCAAGGGAACAGCTAAACCGGTTGCAACAACACTCTCGAGATCGAAAAGTGGAAAAAAACTAACTAATGACTAAGATTTTGTTCTGTCTCTTTGAGCTTCGTGATTTCAGTCTCAGAACGTTTTCACTTCTCATCTATTGTCGTCAGAGCTGTGGATATTCCGTAAAGTGAGTTGGTGTAGGTTGTGTTTTTGATTGAAGAAAACTGAAATCAGTCTATCATCACTAAAAACTTCGCTTCCTCTTCCGCGTTGAAAGATCCAGCGGGGTGTGGGGGTGAGTATGAGCTGCCACGACGCGTTTCCTCCCTGCTACAGGGCTCATCAGGTGGCTTGATATTCGGATACTCGACATTGAGTAAATATTTTCATCTAACCGGAGGAGTAAAATTCAATTTGGTTTGGGATCAGTGTAGCCAAAAGTGTATTTATGTTATAAAAAAAAGAAGAGAGGCATTAGTTACCATGAAACTATTTTGGTGCTGAAGGAGTATGTTAGGTAAGGGTTGTGCCAAATCCGTTGAGCAGTGAAATGAACGGATAGTTGAGTGAATAGTGAAAGCTTGAATCAGACCTGTAGAGTAATGTATCGGTTTTACAACCGCACTGTGGACATTTGTCGTTGTTTGGATGGAACTCGTAGTAACACACTCGGTGTTCCACGTGTCCGCAGTCATATTGTACGATCGGTGTTGGACCGCTGATATCGATGGTGGAGTTGCAGCAATGACAGACGATAATTGTAATCCCGTGTAAAAAAATTCGATCAAAAATCTGATTTTAATCAGATTAAAGCCGTGCCATTTAAATCGATTTTAAATCGCACCTGAAATCGATTAAAATCAAGAAAAATCAAGAAATCTGATTAAAATCAAATTAAAACCGGGGTGTGGGTGCTGGTGTGTGGGTGTGGGTATGAGTGTGTGGTGTGGGTGTGGGTGCGGGTGTGTGGATGTGGGGTGTGGGGGTGGATGGGGGGGGGGGGGG
>CAJNOP010000445.1:118505-171115 GCA_905250075.1 Rotaria sp. Silwood1
GGGGGTGGGTGTGGGTATGGGTATGGGTGTGGGTGTGGGTGTGGGTGCGAATGTGGGTGTAGGTGTGGATATAATAATAAATGCATAACACACTTCCACACCTACACCCACCCTCACCCTTGTCAAGAACAGTTGTTTGCCTAATAAATAAGAACAATAAATGATCATTTAATGAACTGCAGAGCTAGTACTTACTAGGGATGCACCAAATCCAAATCCATTCATAGGTTTGGATTTGACTGGATTTTGATTTGGGTTTGATACGGTTTGACTGGATTTAGATTTGGGTTTGACAGGACTTGACTGGGTTTGGGTTTGGTGCATCCCTAGTACTTGCACGCGTGACATGGGTGTATCCATAGGGTCGCGCGAGTCGAGGGTGTGAGTGCGGGTGTGCGTGTGTGGGCATGGGCATCGATGCGGCTGTGGGTGCGCGCGTGTGGGCGTGGGTGTGCTGGTGCGGGTGTGCACGTGTCGGCATGGGTGGGTGTGGGTGTGGATGGGAGTGTGGGTGTGGGTGTGTGGGTGTGGGGTGTGGGTGTGTGGCGTGGGTGTAGGTGTGGATATAATAATAAATGCATAACACACTTCCACACCTACACCCACACTACGCACCCACACCCACACACCCTTAGAATAGATATCAATAGACCTTGATTGTGAGCGAGACTGCGCGATTTTTATTGAAAATGAGCATGAGAATTATCTAGAATTACTAAGACGAAGTACTAAAGTCTTATTGAATCTGACATTCTTAAGGAGGAACCCCTCCCCCCCTTTCGAAAGTTGAGTTTTCTTGAAAAACTCGATTTTTGAAAAAACACACATTCTAGTTGCCCCTGAGTGTCCTCTTTCAGAATATGTATAAATTATATAGGAATGGAACGTATTTTGGTAAATTCTGGGGCATCTATTGAAAGTCATAGTGGAAAATCGACTGTTGGGTTGATCTTTTTTCCTTAGTTACCGGTAATTAATATCGTTTCATCTCGTTTATCAGCAGTATAAAACCATCGACGTATCAAGTAACCATGTTCTGATCGTCGCAGTCAGAGAAAGAAGGTTCAAAATCAGGTTACTTTTTGTAAAGGTGGCGCCAGAGTAAACTTGGATTTAAAAATTAGCTTAATTTTTTCTCGAAAACATCACCAACTGCAAGAGTTTTTTACACACTTTTCAATGATATATAACATGCTCTAATTTCCTACACAGGATCATCATCAACTACTTCGCAATGTTGTTATTCATTTTTCTCAGCTTCACTTTTTTATCGTTTACTGATCACTGCAGAACATTTTCCCAGTCCACTGTTTGACGTACGCTGCTAATATTTTTTTTATTCAAAAGATGAGACTTTTCTCTAGAAATTGTTGGAACAGATTTCTAAAATATATCTCCGTTGTTCAGATATTTGAAAATCTTTGAAAGAGATCAAAGCAGTTTTTTCGATTTTCAGTTTGAAATGATCACTACTATTGAACAAAGATGAATTTCAAAAAACTGTTCCAACAATTTCTAGATAAAAGATTTTTCTTCATTTTGAAACAAATTTCAACATTTTCCATACTACTATACCTCTGGAAAATGTTCCGTGCCAAAAGACCCATTTTTATGAGTAAATCGAGTACAACTCCTCAATTATCAAAAATGATTGGTTCAAGTTTTTATCAGATGCTAGTTACATTAGCTTTTCTATTTACTGAAGTTTTCATCGAAATCTCTTGAGCCGTTTAGAAGATAGGTTTCGGAGAGGGGGAGGGGAGTTCCTCCTTAAAAATGACTACTTCTGGTTTTCTACAATTTTAAATGTAGCCTACTAGTGTTGCGGGTGTGGATGTGGATATTAAAATACATCAATATCCACACCCCGCTACCCACACTCACACCCTAAAATTATTCATCATGTCAGAGTATGATTCTATGTAAATATATTACTAATATGTTGACTCATCTACTAAAGTTTTTATTGATGTAAGAAAAAAAAAACAATTAGTAATACTATTTCATCATAATTGCGCAACTCTTCTGACGATGATTCATTTATCGAGTATAAAAAGCAAGATTTTCTGTTGTGTTTTTTTCATTTCGTATTATTCGTAACAAACTACAACTATGGCTACAAATCAACAAGAATATGATGAGCAATTACGTGTTCTTCAAGAACATTTTCCACAAGAATCAAAAAACAGATTAATTCGTCTTTTACAACGACATAATGGTGATGTTGATCAGGTATATGATACTTTTTTTTGAAATTTAAAATATATTCTCTAGCCCGCTAATACCTCTCATGCGGGTGAATGGAGGTTGCTCGATATATTTTTATATATCGGCGTAAAAAATTACTAGAAATAAGTTTTTTTTAGGTTAAAATATATTTATTTATTTTTTGTTTTGAATTTATAAATATAAAAATAATTTTTTTAATAAGGTTCGTGCACGTCTTATTCGACGAGAACATCGAATTAATAAATGGAATATACTTGAAACACGTTTTGGTGCAACAGTAACGACATTACAACAAGAAATACCATCGATTCAATCAATGAGACGTATTCGTTTACTCAAAATTATGGAACGTTTTAATGGTGATGTTGAACAAGTTCGAAAATTTCTACAAGTTTTTGAAGAACGACATCATGAACATGATGAAAATTCAAATGTGTCTCGACGTGAAAAACGAGAAGAATTAAAATCAAAATATGCTACTCAATTAGCTGAATTGAGTACAGCTGGTATTAATGTTAATTGTCCATGTGTACTTCGACAATTGGAGAAAAATCAAGGCGATGTTATCAAGGTAGAATATTTCTTTTTTTCTTGAACAATATAACGATTCATTATCGACTATTTTAATATAATAATAGGTTATGGAAAGAATGTCACGTCATAAAGCAAAAAAAGAAAAATTCGAAGAACTTAATGCAAAATATGCAAATCAAATTACACAACTTGAAACTGATGGTATAATAATTAAAAATAAAAAACTTTTATTACGTTTATTAGAAAAAACTGATGGACAAGTTGATGTTGTTAAACAACTTTTGAATGAAAGAAAAGAATATCGAGATAAACATCGAAATGAAGCACAAGATACAACAATACAAGAAACTGATGAAACAGGATTAACATTGAGAAAACGATGTAAATTAAGTGATGATGATATTAATAATCTTAAACAACTTCGTTTAGCTGGTGTACATGGAAATCCAATGAGAATATTATCAATCTTTCATGAATGTAATGAATCAATTGAAATGACAACTGTTCGAATTCAAGAAGAACGAAAACGACGTCATCAGTCTCGAGATGATGAACAAAAATTTGAAAATACTGATATAACAATAAATAATCGTGATGATTGGCCACATGATATCGAACAAGTTTATCTAGATGGAAATAATATGATGTTTGTTGTTGATTCTCTTCGTCGTTTATGTTTAAATCGTGCTCGTAAAAAAACAGAACGTGCTTTAGGAGAAATAGTTTGTGCATGGAATGAACAAATGCATATACCATATGTTGAACTTATTTTTGATTCAACACATCAATTAGATCAAATTGGTACAATTAAAATTTCAAGTGCTCAACCAAAATATCGAACAACTGATGATATGTTAGTTGAAATAGCACGACAACCTGAAAATCGTGAAAAAAATCAACGTACAATTATTGTAACATCTGATCGAGGTTTAGCTGCACTTGTAAGTTTATAATATTCTTTCTGATTTTATTTTTCTCTTTTTATTATAGTTACAACGTGAAGGATGTTTAATTGTTAAGTCATATAGTTGGTTTGTACATTGTGTTATGACTTTGACACCGGATTTAATTAATTATGAAGGATTAACAGACACGATGTCAACAACGAAAATTCGTTATAATCTTGATGAACTTGTTCGTCGTATTGTTAATATTGACATATAAACTTTCACATTCGAAGTGTTATTTTAATTAAGAATAATTTTACCTTCTTTTTTTTGTCTTCGACTATATATTCAAAATAAAATTTTGAAATAAAAGAATGAACTGTCAAGATTTTTTTTCTTCAAAATAGACATAAAATGCATTCATTTAAATTTGATGAATGTATATTATTGTAAAAAAAAATGCTTTATTACATATGTCTCTAATGGAAAGAATGTAAATGTAACTCTTTATACGATTTTCTTTTTGCTTATTCACATTATTGTATTCGAAATATTCGAGCGAAACCAATGATCGTCCAAATAGATACGATGTACAAAACTATTGCGTTAGTTATTTGATTCAATCGGACAACTCACTTCTTTTTACCATTCATCTATGTAATTGTTTCATTTTACGTTCTTCTGATACTTATTAAGATGATAACGAAAGATAACACAAGTTGGATATCGAACATCGATATATCAGCATTCATTATACAATTATACCGGGTATCCCAAAATCATGATCACTTAAGATTTGCGTATAAGTTCATTATTAATCAAGCTTAGTCTAATAATTTTTTTTATATTTGGAAAAGAAGATCAGTAAGTTTTGTTTCATAAAGACGAAGTTCATAAATACTCCAGACATCCACACCTATATAAAATATTCAACAGATTTCGAAATACCTTATGAAATTATGAAAATTCATCGAGTTCATCTTTACTTTTTAAGTTTCAGAGGAGACTAGATGATTTTCTTTTAAAGCAGATGAATCATTACAATGCATTGACTCGCTTAGTCATGATATAATGACGTGGTAATATGTCTTTGATGAAAACACTCAGTTGGCTTTATTTTTTCTAAATTATATTGAAGACAGGTCTTCAAATTCCGTTTCATTTTATTGATTAAGTATCGAAATCGTATGATCCAGTAAAAACTTCGTTGATACGGTCCTGAATGCATTCTAATTCTCCGCAAACGAAAGATTTCGCGAAAAATTTTTGTTTAGAAGATCTGCTTTATGATTGCACAGAAATAGCATGATTTTTTGTAGTTGAACGCTCCATGAGACAGTTTTCTTTTATTTGCTGGGCGAGTCTCGTATTTAGTTTTATCTTTTTGGTTATCTAGGTCAATATTTGAATGTGGACATTAATTTGAAACAAGAACACATTGCCTTTGTATGATTAGAACTCTATCAGCTACTTCAAAGCAAGTAAATATTTATCGAACACCAATACAGAATTAGTAAACAGCCATTTACTTTTTTTAAAATATATTTATCGGCTATTTCTTTTCTATCTCTTCCTATTTGAATCACCATGTACTCTGCGTCAACAAAAGTTTTTATCTTTTTATTCATATTATTTTCTTGTTACGAAAAAAAAGAAACTTAAGAGAAGAAGTTCTATAAAAAAGTTTATTGTATACAACATTTTCATAAATCTTTGTTCAATTATAAAGATAATAAATACTTAGATCCATACAATAAATCCTCTTACGTGGTTTATTATACTCCAAGTTTTGTAAAGTAAGAAATACATTGTCATTTTAGTGGAGCAAGTTTTTAAAAAAGTTATTTATGCTTTGTAGTAACGAATGTCGTTGTGGAGATAAAGGGTGTACTTTCGTAAGTGGGAAAAAATTAAAAGATGAATAAGCGGTATACACTTGGAGACTGCCGTTATTTATAAAAATATCGCTATAAATATTAGTTTTTGTGCGTTGTGCATAATTGATTCAGATAGCAAAAATGCTTTTAAAAACATGTTATCTCTATTTCAATAATTTGTTTGTCTACGATGTCAGATTTTAAATAAAACATGACATCATACCCAAATTTTGTCGACTGTTGTTGATTACAACAGAGACTTATTTCCATTGATATTCCATCGTAAATATGAGGTCTTATATAAGTATCACCCTGCTAAGATCTCTGCAAGATTCTATTTCATGGATAATGATGAGTTGGAAACAAATATCTCTTATACTCTTTTTAATTTTAGATTAAAACTATTGTTCATCATTTGATTATCTATTTATTTGAAGAATACTTGAATACATGGCATCCAAGTCATCACTTGAACAACAAAAAAAAAACAAGCCGAAGATTTAATCACTTGTTCCATTTGCTTAGGCTATTTCGTTGATCCACGCATATTACAATGTTCACATACATATTGTCTTCGATGTATTGGGTGGGTGTGTGGGTGTGTGAGGGTGTGGGTGTAGGTGTGGGTGTGTGGGTGGCTGGGTGTGGGGGTGATTGAAGATATCCATACTTACGCTCACACCCGCACCACCCCACATCCACCCACACCCCACTCACACTCACACCCTCACCCACAGCTCCTTTGGGGCTGAAATGTGGAACTCACATATGTTCTTCAGCTTCATTATACTAATATCAAATATAGAAAGTATAAAATCAAGAATTTCTAAGCTTTTTAATTTTCTGGCAGGCGCTCTTATTTTTGGTTTTCATTGTTGCTATTCGTTCAGTATTTTCCATTTTTCTCAACTTTTTTTTGTCTTAGTTTTATATTTTTTTATCATAATCATTGAATTAATTGGCAAACAGGCATGTTTTACATATCGATTATATCTACAGCAGATCTTATGCCCTATTTTGAAAGATAATCAACTCACAAATAATGATGTTGATTATCTTTCAAAATTATAACTTGATCGATTTTGCAAAAAAAACTATAGAAAGTCTGACACCTGTTATTCTCGATTACTAAGGTCTGTAATGGGGATGTCTGTAATGAGGGGTGTCTGTAATGGAGGGTTGTCTGTAATGGGGGATATGTCTGGAATGTTCTCTTTCTCCGTTGCTATGTGTCTGTAATGGTGTGGAGGGAGGGGAGGGGAGAGTCGGAAAACCTCGGACTGAAAACTTACATTCACTATTTTCTTCGAAAACATACGTGAGTTCCACAAAACTGGTAAGTTACTTAACATTTCTCACAGAAAATCAAATATGAACGTACAGTTCCGAACACCTTGCCTTTTTCATTACGATCTTCAGAGATTCGCTACACTTATTTGCCTTAAGTTTCATTACGATCTCCCGGTAATTTTCATTCCGAACTCCTGGCAAATTTCAGGATTTTATCTCTAAAAAAGCAACTGTCGATGTTAGTTACGACCTTCCGGACAACTTTCATTACGAACACCCTGATTTTTCAATTTTTTATTGATTATTGTCATTTCGAACTCCCGTGCACTTAATTCTGAACACCCTGTCTTTTTTCTTATGTCTGGAAATCCTAACGAACATCTGCTACCGGAGATCGTAATGAAAAGGCTGTGCGAAATGTCTCTTTCCCGTTTTCGAAACACAATCAAAAGGAAACTTCACGATATGTCTGAATAGATCCTTTACAAAAAAATCTTTTTTATTTTTTTTTTTCTAGTTGTTTTTTGTTGAAGAAATAAGATAAATGTAAAAGGTTTCTTAAAATATAAATTCTATTTGAAAAATAGTAATTATATCGAAAATTATTAATGTTTCATAAACTTTCAGCAAAGTTGTCTGACATTTGAAATGATGCGCTTGAGGGTGTGGATGTGAGTGCGAATATGATTTTCGTCATATACACCCACATCCACACCCTATTCCCAGAAATCAGCAAGATTGCTTTTACTCTAGATTATTTCTCATCCTTTCATTGTTCAAATTTGAACGAAATTTTAGGCTTAACGATTGCGCATGATCCGAGAAGATACTATAATGAAATTGTTATTTTGTTTTAATTTAAATGTTTCTGTTTTGTAACAAATATCTATTCACTATTCGAGAGAAATTTCAAAGCCTTTAGAATACTACATCACATATTATGAAAATTCGTTGAATGTAGCGGACTGAAACTTTTATTTCTATCAATATTTAACCTTACGACCTATAAGCTGAAAACAATATTAAGAAATTGTAATAGAGTCAAAGCACTTAGAAATTAGCTAGATTGTGTTAACAAGAGGAGCTAAATAAAAAAGACAATTTCGGGCATCTATGGGAGATACTCTATCCTTTGCATAGAAATTTGCGAAATATGTCTCATCTTTTATTTCAGAATGAAAAAATCAGACGATAAAAAGTGATCACTTATTAATATTGTACGCTTCGACAACAAAATTCACACAAACTGCCTGTCTAACGACAGAAAAACAATGGAACAAAAAAAAAAGGGATAGAAAAAACAACCATTACGAAGTCATAAACGATTTCTACTATCTCATTCCAGTAACTTGGTAATGTCCATAAAACAGATGTGACAGAGGTCTTGTCATACCAGCATATGCTCGATAATCTATTCTGTAAATAAATAGAATTGTATTCCTATTTAGATTTATTTTAAACTGTATCTTACGTGAGGATCGCTTTTCTTGCTTTGTGCCCACAATCTTATACTACCTGTGATGCGTGTACCATTAAGACTTAAATAAGTAACATTAAATTGTTCATCATAACACTTGTAATTAGTACATTCATCGTCATCTGAACAATCCTCACATCTTTTCACTCGGTATGAGTAATCGTTGAGAAAACATGTTGTATTTATGTAATCACTTTCTTTGTCACGAATTCGATCGATTTGGATAGCACCATCTGCTATTTTGCCTATAGCTGTAGCATCGAATGCAATAATACATATGTACCATCCTATAAAAAATACGATCGAAAATACACAAAAACTACTCATTTCGAATCACACAGGGAGTATTTTTGATTCAAGTATTTTAAACGAGCATGCCGAGAAAAAAATTTAACAGAGACTCCCGTATTTTAAGTTTATTTTTGTTCTGTATTTAACAGAACGAAAAACTGCATCACATCGATTAGGTAGTCAAAGTATAAAGATAACATACCTGGGGGTGGCCAACTTCACTGATACCCCGTTTTCATTCTGCCCTATTGTAAAAATAAAACCTACTATTGTTCGCGTGTGTGGGTGTTTGTGGGGTATGGGGTGTGGGTGTGGTTTTGCAATGAAATGTTTTTTGTAAAAGATTATAGTTTCAGATCTTTTGAAAAAGATGTTGCACAATAGAGGTTCAGGAAATTTGAACCAATAAAGATTCTTATTTAATAGAACTGCAGTGCAAAGAAAATGTCACGCACATGTTAGTTATTCTTTTCTGCATCTCTTTTAATATCTACTGAATCTTGACAAGTCCGTATTTTATCTATCTTTGATCGAAGGAGAAATCGTACGAAGAATCTTTGTCACATCTATATTTGTATTTCATACTCTACAGAACAATCTTATATATTATGGATAAAGCTTCTACACCTGCGTTAAAACTTTTATTTCCATCAATACAAAACAGACAACTCAAAGTGCCCATAGACAGGATTAACTTACTGAAATACTCAATGGGCAAGCCTCGAGCTGCTCAACCGAATCATATGAGTTTTGAGTCGAAGACAACAATTTGAATTTAATCGAAATTCATCCGCATAACTATTCGCTGGCTCATGAGTGACCCAAAGATTAGAGAAAAACGAGATTCTGGCATCTTCGATCCAAATCCAAATATATTCAGGGTGTGGGTGTGGGTGTGTGGGTGTGGGTGTGGGTGTGGGTGTGTGGGTGGATGTGGGTGTGGGGTGTGAGTGTAAATAAATAGAAGGTGACACCTCTACTAACGCCCACCCACACCCACACGCACATCCGCCCACACCCACACCCACTCCCATCCACTCCCCACTCCCCACACCCACACTCATCCCACATTCACACCCTACACTCACACCCGCATCTTATTGTTCTGTATTTTATGACGACATTCGTTTTATTGTTGCTTATAATATTCGATAGCAAACACACAAACAGTTTCCGACGTGCTCAAGAATAAAAAGAAATGTTTGGCTTTGCGAGTTTCGTCGAATAGAATTATGATTAAGAAAGATCAGATCAATGTAGTACTCTATGAAAAATGTAAATCAATCAAAAGTGTAGTTCTTTGCTTGCTCTTGTCTCACATAAGCTCGCACAAGCAACGATCCACCAAGTTCAGATAAAGATGGTTGCACAGGACGGTTAACTAGTGCTCGAATATCCTCTATTGGCGTCACATTCATTGAGGACAACGATATAAACGTAGTCCGTGTCATTGCTCGAGACGGAACATTGTATGCCGAAAATGAACGCGATTGGAAAGAATTTTCACGGAATAGATCTGACGTCGGCCTCCGTGGACTCTCATTGATGTACTGTCGTCGATAGTTGCCTAGATCTTCATCAGACATTGTACTCCTGTTGCAAGGTGCATGATCACTGCATTTTGTTCCGCATACTTTGCAGAGGTTATGCTCATCTCCCCAAAACCTTCGGCGCCATTTCCTCCTGAGAGAACGAAATGAGTTCAATGCATAATCACATGTATAATATGTATCTACCTACCAGCAAAGTCCTGGACAGCATCGACAGCAAAGACAAGTAGCTAATATGCTTCCAATGAGCAGTAATGGAAGGCCAAGGCCTAGACCTAGTCCAAGCGCAAGAGGGAGATCATTGGGCGGTGCGGTGGTCGACGTTGTGCTAGTGGTTGTGGTCGAGGTAGTCGAGGTAGTCGAGGTAGTAGTTGACGTGGAAGTGGTTGTAGTCGAGGTAGTAGTTGTTGTTGCGCAGGTTGCAGTTGATGTGATTACAGTAAATGTCACACAATATTCGTCAGATTGCACCTTTTCACTAGGATAGCAAAAAATACACTTAAGAATAATCAAACCCTGATAATTTTTACTTAGTGAAGGTTATCATGCAGAGCTGTTGTGATCCAAGTTGATTTAGCTGCGGAGTCCAAGTGACATTAACATAATATAGCGAAGTGTTTGTCGGCCATTTCATCGTATTACTCGTTTGCATGCCTGTAATATCCAGGGACTTGATAAAGTCCGTGATATTGATCGAAGAAAGGTTGCAGGTATTCATCGCAAATAGATTGAAAGTCTTCGAAACACCAACCGTAACTTCCAAGCAGCCTGTCAAAGGAAGAATGACGGGCGGTGTTGAACATGCAGGTTTCGGTATGATATAAATCAGAAATTGAACTGGCACCGAGCTCATTGCTGTGGTACTTGTATTGTCAATAAAATCTTCAACCTACAGAAAAGTAAGTAAGTTTATTCACTGAAAATCTCATGTTCATTATTAGAATAGTCAACTTTCTGTTTCAAACGAATTAAGATAATCTTCTGTCAATCAACTAACAAATATTTGACTCTCAATCAATGCAAATTCCGACGCCGAGAAAAAATTACTATGATGAAACTGGGTGTTTACAAATTCATATGTTATCGAAAAATTATACATAGAGACTAGAGCTTCAAGCAGGCCACTTGAAAATGGCAGACCACCTGGCTTGTCTAATTTTTTCTTCGATATGAAATTTTCATCCCATAAATTGAATTTATTTTTAGAAAACAGATTCAGTTGAGTTAATTTTCACTGGTGACAGTTTAATATCACTTATTAGATAAATGATTGAGAATAAATATCGAAGAGAGATATAAACAATTAGATCCACTGCCAATGTGAAGATGTTATGAACATCAACGAGGGGTCGATAAGTGATGAGATCGACACCCTCGAAAGATTTGTGTTTTTTTTTCTATGCAAAACTGTCAGACAAGGTTTTCAAAAATGATCGCTGATAGAATTAGCCCTATTGCACTTATTTATGCTGTATCCAAATCGTTTAAAATAGTCATAACTCTTCTATACATATTATATCCGACCTTTGATGATAATCAGATCTATTTAACTATCGTTATTTTAGACGATAAGACTGGTTTTTACATATTTTGATAGAGATTTTTATGCACTACAAAATGATAAGAAAACGGCGAAGAAAAAAAAACTGACCACTGAAAATCGTCTGAAGGATATTCTTCACGAGACATGAGCTGTGTAGTGTTTTTCACTGGTATTTCGTAGATTTCATTCAGAAAAAGTGCAGTTTGGATAAAAACCAAAATCATCATATGAATCAGTATTTAATATGGACTAGATTGATGTGAATTTTAAATATTTTCGTCAAAAAAGCCACTACTAATCTTTCTCAGGATTGTGTCGAAAAAAGAATCTCGCCAATACGGCATTTTGATGGTTTCGGCATATGCTATTTGTGTTCTAGTGGCGTTGCGCAGTCTTAGAACTTTTCCTCACTGATGTAACTACTCTTCATTATGATCTCTTTTTTACTTAACCCTGAAAGAGACTTGGAGTGGATTTTTCGACGAAAAGTGGACGAAAATATTTAGAATTCACATAAATCTAGTCGGTTTTAAACAGCTACTGATTCATATGATGCTTTTGGTTTTTATCCAAACCTTCGAAATACTAGCCAATAAGACTCAAAATCATGTCTCGGGAACAATACTCCTATCTCAACAATTATCAACTCTTCCTTTCGATGTTTGTCATTATTTTCTTGGCATCGTTTTTGAACCCTAGTTAATTAAACTGAAGTTGAGCTGTAGCTTTCTGCTGCAAGTTTCATAGTAACTGTACTTGGTATCTCTCTTGATTGTAATACTATAAGTTATATTTTGGTCTGTTAGATTATTTCAAAATGTTTTAGAACAAAAACCTGATTGTTTTTCTCAATATTAATATCTGCCTATTTCTTTATTTTCCTGAATACCGATATTTTTCAATTTATATTAAATGTATGATAACAACTTTCACTGCCAACACCTCCACAATGTGAACATATCATTATAGTGAACAACCTAAGTTGGTGCTGAGCGATTTTTGTTTGAAATCGATCACTTCTTAGTGAAAGCTTCCTTATAGTGAAATATGAATGTTTTTTTTCTGAATTCTACCAACTAAAATAAGCTTCCTGAAGTTCACATTTTTTTTCCTGCTCCTATTTTTACGTGCTTTGGTGCGCATATAAAAAGAGAACATCTCTGTCTAGTGAACATTTTAAAATATTTTCTTGGATGTTCACATAAGAGAATATTTACTCGTGTTATCTAAATTGCTTCCATTGACTTATTGGGCTTTCTATGAAGACCAATACTTAATAACATTTTATTACTATCATGATATGGATTTAGAAAAAGTAGACAGGCCTTCACAGGCAGGCCGGACAGGCCGAAGAAATAAGATGGCAGGCACAGGTCAGGCCTTCACAAAGCCACTCTGCTTGGACCTCTGATATGGACTCATTTGATCAAATCAGACTATCTAAAATGTTTTTTTTACTTTTACATGTTATCGAGGTAACACTTGATGATCATGTCTTCTTTTCTACATATCGCATGGTCGTCGCTCTTTGTACTATTGTTCAACGGCCGGCGTGACGGTCGTTCCTTGTGCTATTGTTCAACGGCCGGCGTGACGGTCGTTCCTTGTACTATTATTCTATCCACATATAAAAACACACACCTCTTCATTTCTAGGGATCAATAAACTGTATAACCAGTGCTAACAATTGGTGCACCAAGCCGGCTTCTTGAATTCCAAGAAGTATTAATTCATATGGTACTAACTCGAAGCGGTTTAGATTTGTCAAAACGAAGCTACTATCAAGTAATACCTGATCAAAAAGAAGAAGAAAAACTGGCTCATTCAAGTATGTCAAACTCAAAAATTAATATGACTGATTTGTACAATGCAAACGTATCATCTCAATCAACTAAATCGGATTTATCAACAGCCACTATTGATTCCTCATCTCTCATTTCTACTGATGCAAAAGAAACCAAAATTATTACATTACCAGAACTCGATACTCACACATCAGATACTGTGACTGTTCCACCACAAACTCTATCGACATATCACTTAATGAATAACAATGAAGATAAAGAATTAGCTAGAATTCCTTACTATAATGGAAAAACTAATATATACGCATGGCTGACGGCTATCAAAAGTGTCTTTATTGATTTAAAATATGATGAAAGTAGTTGGGCAAATAAAGCTAAATATTATGTATTAGATCATGCTGCCCAGTTTGTTTATGTTAACGATGATCAAATGACCAACTGGAAATCCTTTCAAAAATTAATGATCGATCAATATTCATCAATAACAACTACACAAGATTTAACGGATCCACTTGTCAATACATTAGTTAGTTCCTGCATGACACCACAACAATATACATCTTCATCGGATTCTCTAGCGATGAAAGCACATCATGCATTAGTTTTAGAAGATTTCAAAACATTACCAAAATTTTCGGGTGAAACATCACAATCAATTAGTACATGGCTTGAAGAAATTGAAGTAATATACAATAAAGCATTTATTACTGACATTGATAAATGTCATCGTACATTGAAATTATTATTAAATGTTGATGAGAAATGGTTGGAATTTATTCGTCGTCAAAAATTGGAATGGAATGAACTTAAACAGAAGTTAATAAGTCGATTCGAAGGCAAGAAGGATTCGTCACGTATACAAAGGGAAGATGATATTCGAAATAGACGTTATCATGGTAATGAATCTATGCACCATTACTATTCTGATATTATGAGAAAATGTGACTTATTGGAGGAAGAATATCCAGTCTCAGATCGTCATCGTAGTGATTATATAATTCGTGGTTTACCAAATAGCATTCAAGATCAATTATTAATTCGAGAATTTGCAACACCGAAAGAATTATTGGAAGTTTTACAAAAAATTGAAGAAGGTCGCAAACGAGTACATTTTGAAGAACATGTTATTAGTATAGATGAGAATGCTTCTTCATCAACAATAAAATCGAATACATGTATTGCACAACAACCAGTGCCGTATAACAATAATATGTTTTATACCAATCAACCTCAAAATCATCCTCCACCATCACACTATTACAATGCAAACAATTTTGTGCCACCACATTCTGTACCCAATTATTATCAACAACATCCTCAACAGCATCGATCGATTCAATGTTATACATGCGGGAAATTTGGACATAAAGCGACAAATTGTTTCAAATCAAAACAACGTTTAAACTAAGTCAGGAGTCACGTAGTGATGGGCGTGTTCTCCAAAATAATCAAACAAAACCACCACAACCCTCTAAAGCACCCAAATTTGTATGCAACAAATGTTTTACGGAAGATCATATGGAACGAAATTGTCATTTGAAATTACATAAACCAAAAGATTCTTCACCCGCAACATCTACCAACGTATTTGCATCATCATGTATTAAATTACTGATCAACAACTGCATAATGAAAGCAATGATTGATTCCGGTTCTGACGGTTCCTTTATTAGTCCTGAAGCACTAGCTAAACTTAACCCGCAACCAACTATTTATCCAACTAGTAAAAACTTCCAAGCAATGAATGGTACAAAAGTGCATGTTTCTGGTTATGTAATAATAACAATGGATTTTAATCAATATTTATCTAAAGAAACAGTCTATGTATCACCACAGACCAACATAGATTTACTTTTAGGACAAACATGGATCAAAAAACACCAAGCAATTCTTAATTGTAAAGATCAATGTGTTACTATTATGACTGATGAAGGTTCAAAATCTATTCCATATATACCAACATATGATGATAATAGCAGTGACCCACATCAACAATATAACATTCGATTGGTACATGACATTACCATTAAACCTCGAACTGTACAACCAGTTGATGCTATTTGTCCATCAATTTCGAACGCGGACACAGTTATTTTCCGTCCACGACAACAATTACAAGAAGATCTATCAATATTGATTCCAAATAGCTTATTGAACATTTACCATCATCGAACGACATTGTATATTGTTAATCATACAAATACCGATTGTGTATTACCCAAAAATTCAAAATTAGGTAAAGTTCGTCATGTACCATTAACTAATCTTTGTTGTAATATTACGGAATCATCGGAGCAATCACAGCAAAATGATGCTATACCAGATAAAATTGTCCAAGATATTAATACATTAATTAAACACTTACAACCAGAACAACAACAATTAATTCGCCAAGTATTATTACAAGAATGGAAAGTTTTCGACACCAGCAAACCATCTCAAGCAATAAACTTGAAAACCAAGCATCGAATCATAACACAGGACCATCCACCTATTTATCAAAGCGCTTATCGTGTTCCTGAATCCATTAAACAACAACAGAAACAATTAACCGAAGAAATGGAAAAGAATGGTCAAATTAGCAAATCACAATCGCCATGGGCATCTCCAGTCCTACTGGTGAAGAAACACGATGGAAGTCCAAGATTCGTTGTTGACTATAGAAAGCTTAACGCTATTACTATCCGAGATAGTTACCCACTCCCTCGAATAGATGATACTATTAACCAACTAGCTGGAGCACGATATTATTCAAAATTTGATTTAAAAAGTGGATACCACCAAATACCAATTGATCATCGGGACAAACACAAAACAGCTTTCATCACGTCATATGGTTTGTTTGAATTCAACGTCCTGCCGCAGGGCCTGATTAATGGTCCACCAGTTTTCCAAAGAATTATGAATGAAATATTAGGTGATTTACTTGGGCATCATTGCTTGGTCTATTTAGATGATATAATTACGTTTTCCAAAACCATACATGATCATGCTAAAGCAATTCATGCTATATTAAATGCATTAAATAATCACAACTTCAAATTAAATCTGTCGAAATGTGCTTTAGCTCATGAACAAATTGAATATCTTGGACATGAGATTAATTATAAAGGTTATAGACCATTGCAGAACAACATCAAAGCTGTCATTGATATTCCACCACCAAAAACATATGATGAAGCTCATCGATTTTATGGCATGGCAAATTATTACCGCTCATTTGTCAAGAATTTCGCACAAGTTGCCTATCCATTGCAAAGATTTCAAGCAAAGAAAGGCGAATTCATATGGAAAGATGAACAACAATTAGCATTTGATACATTAAAGAACCAACTAGTATCAGAACCATGTATGTTAACATTTCCAATACCTGATGTTCCATTCATATTAGCCACGGATGCATCAAAATATGGCATTGGTGCAACATTGAAACAAAAAGTCGGAAAGAACGAACATGTAATTGTATATTTATCTCAAAATTTAAACAAAGTAGAAAGAAAATGGTGTGTTACTGAACAAGAATGTTGGGCAATTGTGTGGGCAATTAAGAAGTTAAGAATTTATTTATATGGTACAAAATTTACTATTATTACAGATCATCACCCGTTATGCTGGCTAAATAAACATAAATCTGAAAATGAAAGACTTTATCGTTGGTCATTAGTTTTACAAGAATATGACTTCGATATTAAACATAAAAGTGGCTCATGTCATTTAGATGCGGACTGTTTATCAAGATCCACACCCACAAATGATATGATCAATAACCCTGATAATGACGACCATAACGAAGATAATATTCCACTTCACAATGAATTTCGTCCATCAACCATCTCAAACAACACCAACACCTCATATAATAATGCAGTACAAACACGTGCACAAAAATCTGCTTTGAATAATACATTATCAATTCCAAAATCAAAGTCTCAAGCAACAGCAACATCAATTAAATTTAAATCTAATAATTCAACTTCACAACTTGGTTTCGATTATTTGAAAATTCCACAACAACAATTAGTTGATCCACTTATTCAAAAACGGATTCATGAAATACAAGAACACCCAAATAATTATCCATCATTTGTGGTTGAGAATGGTGTTTTATACAAACTTATTGAGATCCATCCAAGCCGAACCAAAAAGAAAATCCCATGGGTACCACAATCAATGATCAAAGATTTATTATATTCAGCTCATATGCACCCAACAGCAGCACACTACGGATCAGATAGAACCTACTACAAATTAAAAAATATCTACTATTGGCCCAATATGTTAAAGGACGTCAAACAATATGTCCAACAATGTTTATTATGTTCAAAATATAATATTCCCCGATATAAACCACCTGGACTATTGGAAACACCAGAACCACCAAATGAAATATTCGACTTAATTGGCATTGATTTTTGGGGCCCAACACGTGAAACTACTAATAATGGCAATCGATATATAATTACGTGCACAGATCATCTTTCAAAATTTGTCATCGCCAAAGCAATACCAACAGCCTCAGCAAACGAAGCAGCTAAATTTATCGTTGAAGATATAATTTTCAAGTATGGTCATGTTCCTAAACACATCCTCACCGACCAGGGCTCCCATTTTCACAATAACTTGATACAAGCAATTACGAAAGATATTGGAATCAATCACATCTTCTCAACAGCCTTCCATCCTCAAACGAATGGAATCACCGAAAGATTTAATGCGACAATCAAACCACAGCTATGTAAATTACAAGATTCGAATCGGAATAACTGGGACGAATATTTACTTCCGATTATTTACTCTTATAATATTGGTCAACATCGAACAACGAAATATTCACCATACCAAATAGTATATGGAAGAAACCCTACTTTACCATTTGACAAGCCTCAACCGATGGTTCAATTTATAAAATCTAATGATTATTACAATCAATTCCGTCGATATCGCTCATTTATTATACAACAGGTTCGAAATAATATCCAAAAACAACAAAAATTAAATAAACAACGTTATGATCTACATCGACAAAATATTCAATATAAAATAGGACAGTTGATATTAGCAAAACCAGCTATACGGAATAACAAAATGCAAGAAATATTTGAAGGACCATATCGTGTAATTGATATTCTTGGACCAGTGACATATGTAATCAAATTAGAACATTCAAATTATGTTAGACAAGTACATGTGAATATAATGAAACCAATCTTTGAATCACAAGATTAAATAATCATCTTTATTTTATTTTATTTCAACAAGTTCAAGTTGGTTTCAACCAAATAAATGAAAATAAATGGATTCTATCTTGTAACAATGCAACTAATAGTAGTCTTCAATATAACTTCGCTCTTATCATTTTGTTGTACTTTCTTTCTTTTTTTGTTTTGTTTGTTTTTTTTTTTCCTCTCTCTCTCTTCTCTCATCATTTTCACCTTAGAATGAACGCGGACGTTCATCTTCAAGAGGGGGAGGTGTTATCGAGGTAACACTTGATGATCATGTCTTCTTTTCTACATATCGCATGGTCGTCGCTCTTTGTACTATTGTTCAACGGCCGGCGTGACGGTCGTTCCTTGTGCTATTGTTCAACGGCCGGCGTGACGGTCGTTCCTTGTACTATTATTCTATCCACATATAAAAACACACACCTCTTCATTTCTAGGGATCAATAAACTGTATAACCAGTGCTAACATTACACATACTACTACGACATGAATTCTTAGACAGAGAGTTCGACAACTCCGTACTATACATGAAACTGATGTTCATGCGGTAAAGAACATTTTTATGTTAGAAACATGCAGAAAATAGTGCCACAACATGTGCAGTAGGGTATTTCTTTTTCGACGATAAGAGTTAATGAATTTTGATTTAAATGATACTTGTCATAGCTCAATAAAAATAAATAATATCCTGGCCATAGTTAATGAATTAGTGATTTATAAATAACAATCTGCTTACCTGAACAGCAACTGCATACCATACGCCAGCTTTATGACCTGTGAGTGTAATAGTGCAGTTCGACAGAGTTGTATTAGCAGGGACGATGCTTGAATAACAAATACCACCACATTCATCAATCGGCGAACGAATTGAATACGATGAAGTCGATAGTAGTATTCCTTGACCGTCAATTGTAGTTGTAGTCGTTGTAGTTGCTGTACTTGTTGTAGTCGTTGTAGTTGTTGTAGTCGTTGCAGTTGTTGTAGTCGTTGTAGTTGTTGTAGTCGTTGCAGTTGTTGTAGTCGTTGTAGTCGTTGTAGTTGTTGCAGTTGTTGTAGTCGTTGCAGTTGTTGCAGTTGTTGTAGTTGTTGTAGTCGTTGCAGTTGTTGTAGTCGTTGTAGTTGTTGTAGTCGTTGTAGTCGTTGCAGTTGTTGTAGTCGTTGTAGTTGTTGTAGTCGTTGCAGTTGTTGTAGTCATTGTAGTTGTTGTAGTCGTTGTTGATGTTGCTGTCGTTTCATAGTCACAACACGCGCTTTGACATTTCGCATTCTGGCACATGGTCCCTATGCATGCAGAATTAGTGCAGCTCATATTAAGCGTACATCCACTGGAACAAGCCTGTCTTTTTTTCCTGATATCCATCGTTTCTTTGTCATCAATTTCTTCCTTGTATTTGTGAGAAATGTAGTGGTTATTTGCATGTCTTTTTTCGTCTGATCGCTTTCGTCTGCCGGATCCAGCTGTATATGTCGACCATCGACAACGTACATCATCACCGGAATTGGCATCCGAAACAGGAATATTAATTTGTGTTTCTGTGTTGACAACAGCATATTGTGGAGAAACAAATCTGGCAACAGGTGGAGTATTAATGAAACCATCTGGTCGCTTTCGAAGATCAATATATGTTACAATAGACCAAGCAAGATTTGATTGAGGGGGGTCATTTAACGGTGCCCACGCAGATCCCGTAAAAGATAGATAAAAATGTGCATCAGCAGAGAGTGTAACGTTTTTCGATCGTTCACTTTTCATCATTTTCAATGATGAACTAGCTGATGTACAATCGGTGAGAATATCAATGGGTGCACTAGAATAGCCACCATCAGTTGAACATTCAGCAGCACAAGTCAGATTAATATTTGTACCACCGCGTCCAGGAGTTGAGATCGGTACATTGTTGGCACATGTCATAGTTGGATATGCCCATGAATAAGACTGTGTAACGATAATATCAACTGGAGTGGAATTATCATAAGGATCAATGGGAGCCCATATAATAGTTCCTCCATTGAAGTGTGCTCCATCAGTGAAAACGAAAGAATAAAACAATATGAACAGACCCAAGGACATTGTTCGTCACTACTTACATCAATGAATCATGATCTACAAAAGCAAATATCTCTAAGACTATCATATGATGAAAAACCACTATTATTGACTAACCAGAAATTTTCATGAATTTTGTTCTTTAATAAGTAGAGTGCGCTTTGAAGAAAAATCTCTCTCAACAACGTATTTTCTGAATGAACACGAAAAAAATTATTTGTGTGATAAAGTTTGAAGCTAGGTAATTTTATTTAATTGAGAAAAGAGGACATTGTTCATGTTGCCAACAGGTTTTTATATCATTATGTTCTACTTGCTTGTATGTACGATTGTTATCTGTGAAACTACCCATAAAATTAACAAAATCAAAAACAGTTTCATGACTTTCACGAATTTTTTTTGTCAAATCACCAAAAATGGCATTTCGGTTGATGATTTCGACACAAAAATTATCTATTTAAAATTCATTGACTACCACGGACTTTTATCATGAAGTAAATGCAATAAATTTACTTCTTAATAAAAATTTTGGAATGAAATTGATGGCAATGTCCGCATAGATCGATGAATTTGAAATACATGAATTTTTATAGCAGTCTCATTATTTTAACGCCACTTTTTTTTATTTTTCAAATCTGTGATAAGCTTGGGTTTGAAGCTTTATTGTCTTGATATTGTAGTACGTAGTCTACAACTAGTGTATTCCATGGGGTCTCCACCACCAGTGATGATCCAACCCTTCAAAATTTTAGGAGACGAGGGGGTGTAGAAATCAGAGATGGGACCGGTTCGGTTTTTAACCGAACCGAACCGACCGACCGTAACCGAAATCGGTTCGGTTGGAGATTTTTAGAGAATTCGGTCGGTTACGTTCGGTTCGGTTAGAGAATTTTTCGGTTACGGTCGGTTCGGTTAGAAATTTTAAAAAATTCGGTCGGTTATGTTCGGTTCGGTTAGAAAGAATCAACATAATCGTTTCATTTGAGTTCAATGGACTTTTTCAGTGAAACATAAGAAGAAAAAAGAATATAATCGTACAACAACTAGCTGTTGCTCGCAACGCGGATTATCTCACATATTTTTAAAATTTGCCCTGAGAGGTAAGGAAGTTATAATACAGTAAGAAGATCCAATAAATAATCTTTATTCTTTGCTTTCTCTGAGTGTTCATTATTTTTAGTTGCTATTATTTGATTTGTTGTTGCTAATTTATAAAGCACTAATACCCTAACTAAAATAAGCTAAACTTCGCTTTCTCTAAACTCGGTTCGATTACGAAATTTTTGAAATTCGGTCGGTTACGGTCGGTTCGGTTAGAAATTTTTAAATATTCGGTCGGTTACATTCGGTTCGGTTAGAGATTTTTTCGGTTACGGTCGGTTCGGTTAGAAATTTTAAAAAATTCGGTCGGTTACGTTCGGTTCGGTTAGAGATTTTTTCGGTTACGGTCGGTTCGGTTTGGCAAAAATGCCAACCGATCCCACCTCTGGTAGAAATTTTTTGTCCAAGTGAATGTGTATTTAACATAGCGACAGACTTCTCAGTGTTTGCTCTGTGTATTTTTCTGTGCATAGAATACAGTTCAATTAATATTATCATATGAAGAAAACATATATTGAAAACGACGAGAGGCGCACACCGAGATGTACGATGAAAGAAGTGAATGAGAAGACGCATTCACTTTTTTTTTCAACTGGATTACTGTTATTTGTATTCACTGTTTATAATGCAAGAGAGATTTTCGATTCAAGAGCATCTTACACAGTTGAAAAAAAAACTCGATTTCATCGCTCTTTTTTTTCGAAGAAAAAAATATCTTCATATGAATCTTGAAAAAAATTGTCGAGACTTCTAACTTCGAATGCGTTCACGCTGGCTACTATTGGCCTAAATCATGCTTTCCACAAACCACAATGAATTAAAATTTCCTTGAATTAAGGTTTAAGTCTTTGAACACTGCTTATACTTATGCATGGTACTACTTCTCGGTGTGAAATTTTTTGTGGGCTGATTGAAAATTCCGGCATCTCCTATCGTTGGGTTCAAAAAGCAACACTTTCATTAAATATCAGTTACGATATTTTTTTAAAAATATTTGTCATCGAAGGTGGTCACGCTCGTAACGATTGTCTGAAAACCGAATCTCTTCAGGCGTAAAAACTTCGTGACATGTCTTTCAAACTAAAGATCACAACACTCTTCGATCAACTATGATTGTATAATCATTACTTTTCGCGTAGCGAAAAAGAGGGTGTGGGTATGGACAAATAGATGACCCATACCCACACCCACACCCTCTTTTTGACAATCACAGAAATTATGATCCGTTTGAAAAACGAACCTTTCGATTCAAATTCATAAAAATATTAATTACATATACATATAATAGTTCTTTTGATTCCTCCTGATCTTGGCTACACTTTGGCTATA
Organism: Rotaria sp. Silwood1; assembly: GCA_905250075.1. Lineage (NCBI taxonomy): Eukaryota > Metazoa > Rotifera > Eurotatoria > Philodinida > Philodinidae > Rotaria > Rotaria sp. Silwood1. The sequence goes on from CAJNOP010000445.1 coordinate 141,692, forward strand.
ACCAGCTGTGATTTTCTCAATACTTAGTCTATATGATCATGCCATTTATACGACATACCTCTTAAATCATATTATACACTCATGTGATAAAAAGAAGTTCAGAAAGACGGAAATCCCAAGCCTAGTCATGCATATGACTTCGTCGTGTATCGGTTGCTGTATAACACGGGATTAAACCGATGTTTTGTGCTTTTAGACCTAGCAAAAGGGGGAAGGAAAATCGTGGTTTTCCAATATTTAAGAAAACAGTATTTCCATGCCGCCAAACACGTCGCACATAGCCAACTCTGATTTTAATGATGTTTTTAGCGTCTGTAGAGCTTTTAATTCTATGCATTTTGATTAAAAAAAGAAATTTTTAAAACTTTTGCTTTAAAGGACATAGACACAAAAGAGTTTAAGCATTGACAAACCAAAACCCTCAAAAACTGTTTTTCGCATAGTTTTCGTTAGTTGCAGTTACTAAAACACAGTCGAAAAAAATCCAACACTATATTTAGACATCTCGTGAGTCAGTGCATCGAATCATACTAAATCCAATGTCAATTTACACAAAAATCGTTTTGGTTTTTCGGATAATCGTGGATGCAAGAGAGGCATTATTTTGAGTAGTGGATGTGTAGTAAATTAGACATTAGAATCGATTTCTGGGAAAATTGAAGTCAACTTTAGTATAATTCAATGCAGCGTCTCACAATTCATCTAAATATGGTGCTAGATTTTATTATGGACACTGCTTGAGTGAGGTCAACTGTCGAAATCTTTTCACAAAAATGATGTGAAATGATCCGCTTTTGAAGGCTTTGGTTTTTTCACTACTTTAAGTATTTTTGTCTATCTCCGTTAAACCAAAAGCTTTAAAATTTTCTTTTATCAAAATCAGAGTTGACTTTGCACAACTTGGTTAGGGTCATAGAAATACCGTTTTGTTAGAAGTCTCCCCTCCCCCACCTATCGATACCCTAAATTTTTGTTTTCTTCATGTATTGGTTTTTCAGGGTCATTCTATACCTTGAAGTAGCATCCATCTCTACTAAGAACGTTATAGGATTCAAATATTGCCACTAAACGTTAAAAAATTCAAGAAGAAATCAAATTTACGCACAGGAAATAGTGAAAACTGTATATCATTTCGCGTTTTTGCTAAAATCAAGATTGGACCGAAAAACTGCAGTTTTCTCTCTCCCACGCAGTACATCCGATCAGGTTGCATATTTTCTTTTGTTAACATATTGCTGCTACGAAATTTGGCAGCTTTTAAAAAATTAGTGCCATTGAAAAAAAAATACGTTTTTTGACGCTGCTTTCGGTATTTTGCTTCCTCTGTGGTCTAGAAACGATATTTTGAAAGAACAAAAAAACGCGGATCCCGATTTGATCCTAGCTGCCGTAAAAATGAATTATTGAATTTTGTAGCAGGGAACGCTTCTAGCCACGTTAGGGCTTTGCGACCCACAGGCCATCCTGAATGAAACCATTGGGAAATTTTGAGTTGATGACAACTTTTGCTCTACTTATCGAGTTCTATCGACCTTGAAATTTCCATAATTTCTCCGCGAGATGTCCCCGAGAATCTTCAGAAACGAGCGAGAACGGGATCCCGTTACATATTGAAGAAACCTGGTTTTTTATCCTTCTATGCTCAGCCTTTTGTCAGATCAGCACCTCAAAAGATCCGGCTCTATCTCACGCTGTAGAGCAAGTGGTTTAGTATGAAACCGTATGCATGACTCTGCTTTGGAATTCTGTTTTTCTGAACATTTTTTATCACATGTGTGCATTCTATCATTTAGGGGGTATGTCGTATAAATGAAATGATCAAATAGTGAAAGTATTAAGAAAATCCCAGTTTATTGTAATCAATATGTAGCCAAGATCAGGAACAATCAAGTGAACTATTATGTGTATTGTTAATTGATATCTTTTTTTTATTTTGACTCGAAAGGTTCGTTTTTCGAAAATATCCTAACTTCTGTCATTGCCACAAAGACAGTACGAAATATCATCTTATATATTACATATTTATTAAACAAATTTAAAATTTATATTATAGAAAATGTTAGGTCAACATTTTCTACAAATCCTAAAAAGTTTCATGGAATTGGGAAATTGTCACATTAGAAGTGGTAGTAACCCCATGAAATATCCCAGCTAGATCTATTAGGTTAAACGAAAAGCGTATTTTTTAAGTTATTCTATTAAATCAACATTGCATAACAAAAAGTCAATATGATTATCAGTACGAAACTAGATAGCACCCCTGACTTATAGATTCTCACAATCTCATGGAGATTAATGACATCATTTTCAATACCTGTAAAGAGAGTTTTTGTCGCAATAGTATGAATCGTTCCACAATAATATTGTTGCTGAATCGGATTTTTGTAATATGAGGCACGTAAATAATATGATTTCTATTGTTTTTTTTGTTTTGCCAAAGCCTCTGACTAAAGTAAACGAAAATTTTTTAATAAAGAAGTGAATAGAGTTGACATGCGGCCGGATTTTATATTACATGAATCCGTACCAGTGATGATTACTTTTCAGGTTATATTCAAGTTCATTAATATTCAATCACAGTGAGATGGTTTACCATAGGCAATAACAACGTATTGCTAATAAAGGTGAATCTGTTTGCAATAGATCGAAATGCAAAATTCAATATGTTTGTTTATTATGAAAGAAAAAACGCAATTGAGTTAATAAAAAATCTCATTCTATAGAATGGTTTCATTGGAAAAGATATACTGAATACCATCGGAAATCTACGTATCTACTGGTTACGACAGTTAATATTGACAACAGGCAGTTGTCCTTTGATCTGACACCGGCTGTATAGTCTATTAAATGTGAATAGCGAGGTTACTAATAAAAATTTAAGAATTTGGAAATTAATTCTAAGAAACGATTCGTCTTTTCTAATTCCAAAATGAAACAGTATGATCTTCACATCCTAGCACGCATACAATATGTGTTCTGAGAAGATGTCAATGGTGCTATGATTTGCTAAGTACTAGTGTTTCACAAGTTTATGAATGGATGTCAAATACCGATGATTGAAAATTTGAGTGAGTGTTTTTTTTTCTCGTTCATTTATATATAGTTTGATAGAACTTGACGAACTGGTCATGAATTTATAAAGTTTTTATTTCGTTTTGACCACTGCTTGTTTGAAAAACAAAGCCATAAAAAACTTGAATGACTGAAGATGTTGCATTGACAACTAGAAACTCGTTTTTTTTACAGTCATTGTGAAATTCCGCTTCCTTTGTTTTACTCAAACGTTGTGAAAACACTTTTATTCTGATTCAGCATCAAACACTGAATAGAACGGTGTTATGCGATCAGATTTAGAGGTAATAAGGTTTAAAAAACAGCGTGTCTAATATAGATAGCAGCAACATGCCTCATGAAACGTATTTGTTAGTACTCTTGTAAGCCTATCTAGTTTTTGAAACAGGAGATAGAACTATGTGTCTTATTTGATGAGACTCGACAGATCGTGAGCTAGAAAATTAGCTATTTATTTTTTTAAGGTTGTATTTCATTGTTGAGAAAATTGAATTTCTTTCCAGTTTGGTGATTACATTATGTAAACGCATGAAAAATGCACTTTTATTGAGTGTTTTTAATTACAATGGTGTAGATAAAAAAAAATAGATAGAATATTCGGAATGAAGATGAAAAACTGCTTCGAATCATGCCTGTTTCAGTACAAAAAGCTTTCCGACGGATAATATGTCAGTGATCCCCCAATTTTTCAGAATTCTGTTCCAGTGTCCCAAAGGTCAGTTTTTTGGAAGAAAAAAAATATGCTCAAAATATATGAGATTCGATGCATTTTTTGACCCTTATTCCGGATGTACTATCTATTTTGCTTTTATCTACACCATAGTAATAAAAACTACTAAATTCAAATGCGCTTTTCATCCGTTTACATAGTGTTACGAGCAAATGGGAAAAAAATTCAATTTTCTCAACAGTAAAACACAATCTTTAAAAAAATGAATAGGTAATTTTCTAGCTCTCAATCAGGCGATTCTCGTGAGATCAAACTCACGATTCTATTTCCTGTTTCAAAAACTAGATCGACTTGCAAGAGTACTAACAAATACGTACCATGAGGCATGTTGCTGCTATCTATATTGGATAAGCTGTTTCTTTTTAACCTTATTACCTGTACATCTAATCGAATAAAACTGTTTTCACAACGTTTGAATAAAACAAAGGAATTGAAATTTCACAATGTCTGTAAAAAAATAACGAGTTTCTAATTGCCAGTGCAGCATCATCAGTCATTCAATTTTGTTATGGCGTTGTTTTTCAAACAAGAAGTGGTCGAATCGAAATAAAAACTATATATCCTTGACCAGCTCGTCAAGCTCTATCAAACTATACATTAATGAAAGAGAAAAAGGTTCACTCGAATTTTGCATTTGCATTGCCTTACTTTATTCACAACAAAATTTTTCTTGCAAAAATAATACCACTGGAATTGGAATTTCGTAGCATTCGTTTGCGTGAACCTCGTGTGTGTCAATATTTTCTCTTAATACTTGCTTTTTTGTCACGCCTACAATGTTGCCCCATGTTTTTTTATTCGTTATTGATCAGATAGATTAATCAATAGAAATTCGTTCTAGTTTTTCTTTTTTCTTCGAAGACTTATTTATTGTCACGGTCCGTTTTCTTATTAGAAATTCTTTTAGACATTCGTATTGTCAGCGAGAAAAGAAAAAGAAATTCATTGATTAAAAGTTTTTTTTTCTATCCAAGGAGCAAAGTCAGTTGTTTGATTTAAAGAGAGGATTGTAAATATTACATGTATTCGTATAATTAATTGAATTTTGTTTTTGATTATTTATTTATTTTCACTAAAGCCGATGGTGCAATCATGAAATAGAATAAATTTTCATATGGTTGAGCAGAATAGCAAAATTGAAAAGGTATTGCATGAAAACCGAATATAATTTTAATTCAATTTTATTTTTTCTCAAAAAAGTAAAGAATCTATTATTTCAACTGAAGTTAAAAGTAACTATCACAGCAAGAATCAGAGGATAAAGCAATATCGATATCATTAATTTCACAACATAGTTGATAGAAAAAGAACATCCGAAATCCAATAAATCAACATTTTATAAACTAAACTTATTATAAATTAGAGTACAAAATAAGTTCTTTTGCTCAATTTTTTCTAAGAATCGAATAAGCAAAATAATTAACGATAGAAAGATTCTTAATTTTTCACAATACAATTATTTATCACTTCAATATCATCAATACTCCAAACTGAATAAACTTCTTCCATTTTCAAAAACTAATACGAACAAATTATTCTTTTACAAAATAAAAAATTCGAATTTTTGTAGTAAACATGATTAACATTAGTCGACATAATTCTGTTTAAGAAAAAGTATGCTTATTATATTCTGCATAATATGTGATTTTGAAGAATTATAGCTAAAAACCTCAGCAACAACTATTTCCTTAGAATTCTATGAATTGCATCATTTTAACTTTTTTAACTAAATTTTCATTTACGAATGATTTATGATCTTGTGTTACATATGTACAAGTTAACTAAATAAAATTCAAGGTTATAACTATATTTTTTCATAATTGTCAGAATTCAGGGGCAAACATTTGAAACTATATATGGAATAGATTTCACAGCAGCAATTAACATTTTTATTAAGTGCTTAGATAAATAAATTACAACAGACATATAACTAATAAGAACTCGAGCTTTCGGTGTATTTAAACATCATCTTCAAGAGAGACATGAAAAACTTACGATCGAATCCAAGAAAATGAAAAAAAAACATAATATTATATATATATGTCTATTTGTACTTGATTGTCTTATAACTCATCAAAGAAAATAATACGATCCAGAAGAATCACCACTATTCTTGTTTGATCTTGAACCTAACCTTCTTTTTCCTTTTTAAATCCTCTGGAAAAATCATCAATGGCGTCGATCTAACAGTTGCATTTAAATCTGGTTTTATAGCCATAAAAGCTAATGATTCCTTGATACTTAATCTGTATGTAGGACTATCTTTATATAATATATTCCAATCCATATAATTTATCTGATGCCTTAATTCAAATTTATGTTTAGCTAAAGCCGATTTTAGATCGGATCGTTGATACGAATTCTCATTAACGGTGTCCTCGTCCCCACATTTGATAATTAATATTCAACTGATCATCAAGTATAGCCTTTGAGAATTAGTTCTTTTAGACGATCAGATCTTCTTAAAGATAATGCATCAGTTGAATCTGTACAGACTGTTAGTGTAGTAGTTGGCTCGTTGTTGAGCCTGTGGTTCACGATTAGAGTCCTACAGGATTAGGGTGAGAAACGTTAGAGTAGGGTAGGGTAAAGATGATGCAAGAAATGCTTAAAATAGAATTAGAGTGTTGTTCATATTAATCAGACTTTTTGGTCAACTAAATTCGAAGATACTTGTGACATCGATCTGATTTAAGGGTGTGGGTGTGGGTGTGGATATTGTTCTCCTCTTCAACCCACACCCACACCCCACACCCACCCGAATTAAATCATAAATCATAATCAATTATCGAAATCGACGATTAAACGCGATTTTATCGCTCCGATTTATCACCGATTTTCAAAAATCGGTTCTTCTCTTATAATCGCGATAAAATCCGATATAATCACCGATTTTTTAGCTAAATACGATTAATCGCGATTTACCGCCTAATTTTCGATAAATCGCTAAAATCGTGGCGATTTTCACGACGTGGGCAATATGACTTCCTAGTTATTATACGAGAATTGGTGCAGTCTCATGAATTTGTTTATTGTAATCTTGATGAATGCGTTCCCTGTGATACATATTCGACATGTGATCATTTAAACAATACATAATCAACTTTTTTGATTATTTTCAACCTTCTACTCCGTTCAGAAGAAGCGATATGGAAAATGTATCGTTCATCCAAAACTATTAATGCAATCTCGAATTGACTTTCTTCTTCCTAAAATTTGCGGCCTGATACTTGAATAATTTTCATCTACTGTCCCCAAAAGAATTGAAGTTAAATTATGGATAGCACACGAACACTATAAAGAATAGCCGTTGCTTCCTCTGAAAATCATTCGGAGGACCGATAAGAACTCATTACTTCCCAAAATAGGCAGAGTCATCTGTAGTATCCTAGTGTTGTTAATTGTTATCCTGATGATTGCACTTCCTTTTATACATATCCGACATGTGATTATTTAAGTAGTACATAACCAACATTTTTATTATTTTGCATTCTCTCCTTTCATAATCAGCCATGTCTAGAGTTTTCTGCTGGATCAGGACCAATAGTGTAACTGTAAATCGTCTCCGACCTCTCTAAGGCTGACTAAATAATACTTGCCTAGTTTGATCAAAAGAAGTCAAATCTGATTAACCAACATTTAATGGATAAAACGCCATAACCGATCTTCTCTACTGTTTTTTGTTAATGAAAATATGCAGAACATTTGGCATTCCTTCTATGTTTTTGTTTCATTTTAAGAAAATTTACAATTTAGCTTTTTAACTTTAAAATTAAAATTTCTGAAAAAAACATCTAGTATTGCACAATCAAATAGGACATCAGCTAGCTGCTTGCATTCATTTGTTAAACAATCTGAAGAACAGCGTCTCCATCTTTCCAACTGATGTTTATATCTATGATTTTTCAAAAAAAAAAGAGAGTAATTGTTTGAATTTGAGGCGCCCTTTACATGAGTATCAAGACGAGAATGCAATAGTCAGTGAACGGAGGTAAAGATAATAAGAAGTCGAGTTTTTCGTAAGTTTTTTTTGAGTAAATCTTTTTTCAACAAAATGTGTTACACTGATTTCAAGATCGTAATGTACTGTCAGATGATTTAATGCTCAAGCTTCTACATAGCATGTCTTAAAGAAATACAAAAAATTCAAACGGCGAAGGTTTTGCTGCGGTACTGTTCGTTATTGTGAGAAAGGATGAAGATAAAATAGATTCGTTTAAAACTTTATTGCTTTCTCTAAAATATTGACCTTGCACTGCCCATGCAGTTGATCATGTGTACATATGAGAAAAAGTTGTTCAGAAAAAATTTTCATAAAAAAAAGTTGTATCTCATTTACACCCAAAAATTTGAATTTCTGAGGTATAATGGGCGTTTTTCGTTAGAAATAATATTTCAACTACTTTTGTGCATAAATTTAATGAAATTGGACAGAAAAACGAATAGAAAAAGTGGAAAAAGCGCACAAAATTCGACTAAAAGTTGCTACTTTTGTTCAAAAAACGTCAAAAATCGACATGTCTGTCTGCTTGGGTTGTCTGATTTGACAAAATTTTACATTCGTTCTCATTCATTTCAATACAGAACTATCTATATTATCCACTATAAGGCATTTTACATTGTCAAAATAGTAACGACACGATGCAATACTATTCATGCTAACTAGTCTCAAACTTATGTTTTCATTTACTCGCATAAGATCATTATTAATAGTGCGAGGGGCGCTATTCAACATTGAATAACGGGCAGATCAAATTCATCTCGAACATGATGCTTCATCTTGTGTATGTTGAAACTATTGAAACTCGAACTTTCGTGTTAAGTTATCATTATATTGAAATTCTTTTTCGATACTCAATATGAGCTTTGAAACGAAGCGAGCACATTGTGAAGATCAACTTCTTCTACACGAAATATAGTTGTTCGAAGAGTAAAGTGAGTTAATAATGGTAATGAGGTTTCCAACAAGATCTTCCATGCATTTCCATCAAGACGTTTATTGTGTGCTTCAATTTCAAGACGATTTAAAACAGGTATTGAATTAAAATATTGTCTCAGTATATCAATTGTTATCGAACTGTCTCGTTCAAAAGATAAGAGTAGTGTACGAAGTACAGACATTAGTACAATACCCTTTTTAGGACGTTTTTCTGTTTCATCAAAATAAAAATATCTTCTATCGATTAATTGAACATCCAGATATGCAAGATTAGGAGTACACTGAAGAATATATTGTAGATCTTAAAATTCACAATCTATACCAAAACCAGTCAAATGTTCAGTATTTGACAAGACATTCGCCAAATCACTCCAGTTTATAGAATTCGAACCGTTCATAAGTGATAATCGTTTAAGCGAAAAAAATTTACAATAACATTTCCTAATGAAGATTCATCCTCTCTGTTCATTGTCTTGATTGATAAAGTGTCAATAGTCGTTTGTGATAATGAATTGAGAGAGCTTTTTCAACAATTTTCCAATCGCTACCTTCACCATGATAATGAAAATGAAGTGTTCGAAGTCGTTTAAATGATGCAAACGATGGATACAATGACAGAAAAGCATACACTTGACCAGGTGTATCTTGTTCCGATATAGATAATTCTTCTATTTTGTCAAGATAGGCTTGTAAAAGACCAATGCAAAAACGACAATCATCTTTTCGACATTGAATAATGAGTGCATCGAAGCGTTGATTAAGTTGAAAGCTAAAAGCACTTAGTAGATCTACTCCATTAATATATTTCTCGATAATATCAGTTAATATTTCGTTTGGAAGTGATTCCAGTTTTGAGAGTGACATCTATCTAGAAATAATAGAGTAAAAATTCAGAAGTAATGATAAAATATTGTTGAAACGGTGTCGTGTTCATTTTATTTTTTTCTTTCAATGAGAAAAAATAGCGTTACCTGAAAAAAAGCATAATATCTATGGTGATGTAGAAGTTGTAACGGACTGTTTTACTTTTTTTCTGTTATAAACAGAGTGTTTTTTAGTTTCTTTACCTTCTACGTCAACAGAAATGTCACATGTATGAGTGAAAGATAAAAATATTTTTGAATTAGTCATAAACAGATCGACAAAGGAAGTGCCTCATAAGCAAAAAAAAAGAACGTTTTATGAATTCATTGTACATTTATCTCTTTCACTTGTCTGTAGTTGCAAATTGTTCTTGATAAACAATATTACATGTAAGATCGCGATAATATCGACATTGATCTTTTTCAACAAAACAATTATTGATATATATAGAAGGAGCTATTAATATCTTGAGAATAGACGAAAAGTTGATTCTCATAATATACTTCCGATTGAAAATTTCGTAAAGAATAAAATTCGAGATACAGTATTTAACCATTTTTGCCTATGATGTTTGCTCGATTTTGAGTGAAATCGATCGGAATCATTTTTAGTATTTATAGTATGTCTTTTGCTTCTATTACCTAAGACTTTAGAAAGCTGTCTATGTAGTATAACGTTGAAAGTATCATTTTATAGGTAGAGGAACTAGTAGTTCGTGAATTTTATTTCAGTATTAGTTTTTTCAAGATTTTTATATAGATCTCACGATACATTCTATCATGAAACGGAGCAAATTAGACTGAAGATGAGATCAGATGAAAGTCACGGCTGACTTTTTCGAATTGTGTCTTTCTTTTAGTATGATTCAAATGTATTGTATACTATCAATTGATTAATCTAAATAAATCTTGAAAAAATAAGTCTCGATAGTAATTATGAAAAAATAATTGAGATTAGATTTTTCTTTTCTTCAAAATTTTCTTGATATTTATTGTAATGAATTTAAGATTGCAGAAATATTATTGATTAATTAACAAAAAATCAAATATATATATACAATTAAGATGAATAAAAACCACGATTGATTACTGTTAGCAGAATTTCCTATGTTTTCTTTCTGAGCAATGAAATATGTTGCTTCTTGAGAAAATACTGGATCAGTATTATTCGAAGGATTAATTTGATCAAGTAATTTTCGATAGAATTTTACTGCTTCATTATCAGAACCAAGTTGTGCATTGGCTCGAGCCATACCAAGTATATTAATTGATCGATTAGGTGCTGATATATCTGCTATTTGATAAAGATTCAATGCATATTGTGGAAATTCACTTATAGATATTTGTGTACCATTTAACATAAATGTAAAAGGAGTAGCTGATCCCTTCAAAAAAAAAAATTTAGTTTAATAAGATTTTAATAAAATCTAAATTTAAAAATACCGATTGATTTTGATATTTTCGATGAATAAGTAATAAATGCATAGCTAATAATTCCGATGAACGTGCGTAAATTAAAATTGGACTATTATTATCAATAACAAGATTCAATTCACGTTGAGTAACTTCATTTAATATATTTAAACAATCTTGATATGAATCATTTTTATAATAAATAATTCCTTGAATTTGAGATATCATCATTGATATACTTGTTGATATATATGGATTTAATGAAGCAGTTCGACTGGAAAGTATAGAAAAACGAGCAATATGTTGATCTATTATTGATTCTATAATTGTCTGATTAAAATCCGTATTATTGGTATTTAATAATCGAATACAATCACCTAAAAAAATTATTAAATCAGATAAGAATTTAGAATAATTATAACTTACTGAATCGATATCCAGCTTCACTCCATGCTAGATCTACATCTGTGCTATTGTCATCGAGTGTAATAAATGGGAGAATTTTACCGACTTCCATTAATTCTTGTATTTTATTGACAAATTGAATATCATATGGTAACCAATAGAAAAGATTGACAGCAGCACGTGCAAGAGCTCGGTATGCAAATAATAAATAATGAGTTGATGTTGGCAATGATTGATTATAAGCAATATACAGATCATTTATTAAAAATAATGCACCAAGCCAATCACCTGTTTGTAAACGAGAATATGAAAGCCATTCTGTTGCATAAGCTCGATTTTCAGCATCACATAATAGAAATGATGATATTTCATCTGTCGTATTAATTTGAGCCAAAACAAATTCAAGTTGAGTGGAAGATATATTAGATACAATACGATTCATTATTTTAATCAAACACAATGTTAAACTAACTTGAATAGATCTTTCATCAGATGATTTAGCTAACAACAACGAACCTAATGATAAAAATAAGATAGTATACAATTATGACATAACTTGTTCTTTTTAGGTTCATAAAAATCTAATTTACCTGTACGCATCCAAATATGAGTCAGTAAATGTTGTGGATATGATAATGTATTAACTAATGGTTGATAAGTTAATATATAATCTATTGCTTTTGCAGATATATTACTCTGAGCAACATCATAAGCATGTATTAGATAATGAAGAGCACCTGGATGATTTGGTTCAACTGTTAGAGCAGTTTTCAATACTTCTCTTGCTTCTATCATTGGTGCAGGTTCAATTTGACCTTGAAATTCTTGTCCAAAAGCTACATTAAGAAGTGAAAGACCCCATAAAACACGAATATCAGTTTCATTTGGATATGTTTCTGATAAATTAGCTATCGATGATAAAAATGCTTGTTCTCCAAGTGTAATCGATGACTGATTTGCATACCATTGATAAACTGTTGAAAGTAATGATGATTGAAACGATGAAAGTATTATATTTGATGTTTCCAACATTGACATAGTCGCATTATATACTGCTAGACCACAATCAAAATCAGTATATGACCATAATGCATGTTTGCATCTATTCAAAATAAAAATCTCTAATAAAAAAATAAAATGTATCCTGTAGATATTAAAACATACGCAAGCATTTTTCCAATATAAGCTTCGACGAATGTAGGTGTAATATTAATTGCTAGATCAAAAGCATCTTGTGCTTCATCATACATAAATGAATGGAAACAAAAATATCCAATAGCAAAATGATGATGTGCAAGTGATGATCGATCAATTGTAAGACCAAGTGGTTGTTGTACATCACCTAATTGTATGTATGATTCCCATGGAAGAAGTCCATCAGATGTATTCCATGACTGACTAATAATTTGTTTATAATTAGCAAAAATTACTAAAAGGACATATACTATCATATCTTCTGATCAAATGCAAAATGAAAAATACACAAAGATAAATAATACACAATGGAGTCGCTTCGTTGATTTTAACGACAAAAGAAACATACAAAGAATCGATATTCTATAAATAAATCGATCTATGCATTGTATGTTGTAATATGTAAACATGTAAGTAGAGAAAAAAAAATTGTGCATTAGTTGCATCACAAGGTGATAAAGAAAATACGCGTATATATGTGAAATTATATACGTATATCTTATATAAGTGATTGATTACACATCGATAGTCATCAAAGAATAAATATACTTCTAATATTCTGATGTTAGATTATTCGACATTAGTTTTTACTTGAAAATTAAGATTCAGAAATTGATGAAATTCAAAAAGATTTTTTCCATAGAAAGATCTACCGTAAAGTATCTTGAAATTTTTCTCTATCATTATATTGTAAGAAATTGAAGATTGGATAAACCAATTAATCATACATGTTAGCAGCAGACATTTTCGTACTGCTAAAAAATATATATTACAAAAAAAATTATCACAATAGGTTACAAGTATTAGTTCATTAGCTTAGTAGAAGTGATATCAGTGTATCCTATCGTTCTGATCGTTGTATCTTATTTCGATGAATAAATTTCTTCACAAGTTAGTTGATGAAATGAACCAAGTTTTGTACTGATTACTTTTAATATAAGTAGGTTTGGCTGCATAAATAAACCACCATTTCATCATACTTTGTCTTACTAAAGTCTTTTCTTCCTAGTTAAGACCATTTACTATTAACTCCCGAAATTATTAATATTATCTATGTAAATAAAATCGAATTTCTCATAACTGAAAGAAATGAGTCAATTTACTTAAGTATTAACTTTCACTGAAGTTATTTTTTGAATCGGTTCTAGTCTATAACAAATTGGTCAACAGATCAAATTACCCATGTCATCAAAATCGCCTAAGTTTTGATGATTTATCGCGATTTTCATAAAAGTTAACGATTAATTGCGATGTCAACAAAAAAACAGTCGATTAATCGCGATTGATCGTCGATTTTTTGAGTAACGCAGATGTATCGTCATAAATCGTTGATTATTTTGAGATTTGTGATTGATCAAAACCAACTGCGGATTTGCAGATATTTTCACTAAAAAAATATTTCTAAAATTTTATAATATTCTAGAAGACAATTTGGTCACCGATTAATTATTAGTTTATTAGCTTAGATAAACAAAGAACTGAACTTGTTAATCTCTTCTTGTTCAGTCGAACTGTATCATATTAAATTACGCAATCTATCACAATGATTGGCTTGTATCACAAACCTTTGATTAATTTTAACAGAAATATTTATTGCTTAATACTCATACATACGAAGATTTGTTTTCGATCATTATATATAGGCAGCTTCTTTCAATCATCCCAACTAATTTAAGAACATTTTCAAGGACATTCGTGTAATCAGTTAACAAAGAAGATTATTCTCAACTTTTTCTTTTCTCTTCTCTTTCATATAAATTCTCACTTCACAATAAGTTTTAGTAATGTTTTTTATCCATAGAAATTTATAAATAACTCATCTGTTTTACTTTGTATTAAGAACCAGAGACTAAAATGAATCTCACACAAAGCCAATTAGATTTGATTTGGTTCAGATTGCGTTTGAAAAGGGTAGGTATGGATGTGGGATGTGGCTTGGAAGTGAAAGGCAGTCCTCTATCATCCAAACCCACCCTTAAATTATTTTTTTTATGTGTTTCTTTTTGGAATTAATTGTATAAGTGCCATGGCCAATGGATTCCTTATATTCTTAAAAAAAAACTATCTGAATATAGTAATGGAACATATTTTCGTATTAAAAATGACCAAGAGGTCTCAATTTATTCTTATATAACCTCAACTGTAGGGAGGGTCATATGAAATAAAATGCGTTTGTATGTGCCAGGGTCGAAAGAATATCAGAGTTAAAAGAATATCAGAGTCAAAGAACATCAGAGTTAAAAGAATATCAGAGTCAAAGAACATCAGAGTTAAAAGAATATCAGAGTCAAAAGAACATCAGAGTCAAAAAACATCGTCTGAATGATTAATGGTCAATTATTTTCTACATCTATCTCCTGTAAAGTTTGACCGAAGGTTTTTAGAGTCGGCGAATCGAATGGTACCATTAGTTTTTGAAAATTTTCAAATAGTTTTTTTGCTAAAAAACTCTTTTGTATTTCCTAAAAGCAGAATTTTCTATTGGGGAAGTAATAAGATAAATTTTTTTGAGTTTTTTTTATTTAGGAAATATTTATACGAATGAAAGTTTGTTGAATTTTTTTCTATAATGATAGTTTTAGAATAGTATAAAATCTTAAATGACAAACGTGTTCTTTTTTCTAGATTTTTGTATATAAATTTTTGTTTTGTTGTTTAATATTCTATATGCATGATCGTCAATTCTGCATCACGATGGGTATCTGATGCAGCTAAAACTAAATCAACATGAATTAGTAACATTACGTTAGCACCAGTAATTTACAATACCCATTAGCTGTCAATAATTATGAACAGGAAGAACAACTAAAGACATCAAGGTTATTAATAACAAAAAAAATTGTGCCGAAATTTTATCAAAATTAGACTAAACCTGCTTTTTTATTTCTAATTTTTAGTTACTTTCATTTATTTCTATGAGTAGATATTTTGTCAGTTTGAAAATGTTCATATGAAATGAACTATTTTTTTTATGTCTTTTATTGTTATATCCCATTTTATGGAAGCTAACTTTTACTGAATGTACGGATAGATATTTGTTAATATTAAATAAAGATTAGACAGTGATATATTCACTTAAGATCTTGAAAATTTTGACCACCAGCACTCAAGATCTAATTATCTGTGTCAGCGACCAGTGTAAAATATCATAAAAGATATTCCATATTCATCCTCTACTATACAATGAGTTTATTATTCTCTTTCTTTTGATCGACTTCATCGCATGTTTTTTTTTTCTGTATGTCGAATGTTTTGAAGTGTATTATTCTGCAAGTGATCTGTTGTGAGAAATTGATTGTAGTCATTGATTTGAATTCATGTTTTTAGCATCCCCAATCAATTATTGTGCTTAATTCAACAAGTCAAAACGTTTCATTCGATTGTTTTCATGTATATCTATATCATAAAAAATCAACCAAGTTGCTTTGCAGAATGTTAAAAATGAATAGTTCGGATTGTTGAAGGAAGTGGATCCATGTTAATTACATCAATATTAGTGGATAGTGTTTTCGATCGATTACATTTATTCTTGTTTGAATACAGGACATGAACGGCCAGTATCACATTTTCAAAATAAAACAAACAGTTTGAACCGTATATATAACAATGAGGAAAATCATTGACTGATTATTCTCTATATATTCTTCTGAACATTTTTTAGATGATATAAAACAAAATCGATGATAGTCTTGAATGAACGTCATTATCGACTAATTAACTTTGCTGCCTGTTTGATTTATTTCTTTAAATAAATATTGAAAATGACGTGGTTAGACCGTGTAATCGTTAAAATCGATTTTCGACAGATCAACAAATAGTTTCACTAATAACACTTGGAATTTTTTTGATTAGAAAAGTAGTTCGATAAAATAATGTATATTCTTTCAATAAAGTATGAGTTAATCATAATGCCAAGAGATACGGCAAATACTCTTACTGAAGATTAAAACTTGAAATATGTGATACTCGTTTGCTTCTTCACTTTGTGAAAGACATAGAGATAGAACAAGAACTATTCACTTAATCATTTTTAAATGTAAACAGAACGTCGTCACGTATGCTCAGTGTTCTTGACTGTTGGTTTCATCAAATAAGATAAGAAAAAAAAATGTACAATGATTATTTTATTTAAACGCTGCTTCATTTTTTTTGTATGTCAGAAGTATAGTTGGTATTGTATCGATTTGATATGAATCGATACGAGTAAAAAAATATTCGAATAATAAAGAGTTGGAGACAGTTCTACATTATAACGCTAGAGCTTCTCCTGAATAAATCAGAAACTGTATCTTCAGTATCAAATATATTTTAATTATTTCATCGATAAATTTCGAACATCTTGAAATAACAAAATACTATTTCAACCAAGAAGTAATTCTTATTTTGTTTCAATGAAATATCCTCTTTGTTATTTTTGCAGCTCTTTGAAATCTCACTGTGTTACTTTTGGATTATCAGATCAATATTTCAATTAAGGTAAACGGTATACGAATCTAGTCTTTTGATTAACAATATAATTCGCAGTTTTACGACTACGATTTGTCATTAGGGCGAACTATCAATTGTCTTAGCTGATAAGATGCTATTTTGCAAAGTGAACGATTCAAAACAGTAGAGATGACAGATTGTAAATTTTTTTCAGGAAAAAACTTAAGTAGAATATGATTCATTCTGTTAACTTGATAAAAGCAACAGTATTAACTGAAAAAATACATCTTTTGCTAAGAAGCAATGTCATCATGCTTTATATTACAAAAAATAGCTCAAATATCCTATAACTCAATAAGTTGTGATGAGTAGTATAGTAAAATAAATAACAAATAGAAATAGTGGCAATAATTTTATTTGAGTATTTCTTGCGGTATTTATGAACATCAATTAATTTGTTTGGTTGTATATAATTAGTACTATAGTCCTATGAACTGAAAGTAGAGCTTGAATTTTGATTTTTTTTTTTTTTTGAAGAATTTGTTATATGTTGTTACTCATCTTCTATTTGGATTACACGATTTACTTTCCGTTAATTGTTTTCAATGTTAGTTAGATTTTTTTCACAAAAATTTATCAATGTTGACTCTGAGGATCTACTTTTTGTTGATTAGTTTGACGAAATAAAATAAGTATATGGCTCATATGAGTCATATACTTATTTTATTTCGTCAAACTAATCAACGGAAAGTAAATCCTCTGAGTCAAAATTGATAAATTTTTGTGAAAAAAATCTAATTAACATTGAAAACAATCAACGGAAAATAATTCCACGAAAAGTAAATCGTGTAATCCCTCTCAAATTAAATTCATCTTTATTATTTATCATGGAAATTTTCTCTTTCTCTTTTTTTTTTACACTAGAATATTAAAACAGACATTTCATTTCTTTTATCTATTTTTAGCATTAATAACCTGAGATTTTATTATAGAAATTTGACAAATTTAATAATTATAATTGAACTGACATTTATCAAGAAAAGAAAATCATTTTTCTTCTTAGTTCCACTGAAATATTTGCTCGATAATAAACGAAAACTTAATCAATATATTCAAATTGTAATTAAGCAATAATAAAATCTAAACATAATTCAAGTAAATCATTATAATATTATCAACAATGATAAGCTAATTCATGAAGAAAATTATCGAATAAGTTCAAAAACACTTTCAAATTCTTCATATCGATTCTTATCTCTATTCTTTATTTAAATAAAGGAAAATCTTATTTCTTATGAAACATTCTACTAATCAATAAATATTCATAGCGAATTTAGCAAATCAATATCGAAATTAGAAAACAATATGTTACATTTTTTTTGTTACAGGAAACAACGCAATAATTAGATAAACATAGTTCGATAATGTAGCAATTGTATCCTTTAACAAAATAAGTTGAAAAAAACAAAAATGAAAAGAACAAATAATCGATTAATCGTGTACTCACGTCGAATGTCTACTGAGAAAAAGGCAAGGGGGAAAAATCTCATTCGGGCATTCCGAGCCATTCCCAGTCATTCCAATCCATTCCGATCCATTCCAATCCATTCCAATCCATTCCGATCCATTCCTAGCCATTCCAATCCATTCTTAGCCATTCCGATCCATTCCGAGCGAAACACATATATCCAGCATTTGTCTGCTACCGAGTCAAAGTGCAAAGGTCAAGAGTCAAAGGTAGGGGTGGACCATTTAATTTAACGGGACTTAATTAATGACATTAATTAATGTTTTTCATTAACCATTAATATTAATGTTAATGCTTTTCATTAATCATTAATATTGATGGTTAATGTTTTGATTTAAAAACTTAATTCATTAATATTAATGATTAATGATTGATATGAAGCAAATATATTTTTTATTTTTATTTTTTCGTGGAAGAAAAGTTAATTTAAGAAATACTGAGGGTAATCTCGATAATTTTTTCAGGGCCTCTCTAATGGAAACCATCATAACTATTCAAGACAGACTTCATGAGTCAATCAAGAAAATAAATTTTAAGAAAAAAATTAACATACATCATTTTTTTTCATTAATTGGTATCTCACGAAAAAATATCTTCAGATTTCTATGGTCTACAAAGAGATACCAAATAATGAACCTGGTGTCCCAGAAAGGAAACCCGATCTAATTTTATTATCCAAAGAATCAACAGTCATCCCTGATTATTTTTTACAAGTTTATTATATATTTTCTCATGATTCATTTTCAATGTCTGGGGTCTCCTCAGGCATCAAAAACAATTATTTTTGTCGCCGTTCAATTAGAAGTCCCTATAACTCGGCAGGACTCAGTGGTTTGATTACAAATCTAACAGTTTTTTCTTAAATTAGTTGGATAATAACAAACGTCTATAACACTTTTTGAAAGCGCTAAAAAACGTTTTTCATCCAGGCGTCCATCAAAAATCAATTTAGGTTCACAAAAATAGACTTACTCGACGAAAATTCTTTTCTCTATCAAAATTTATAAGGAGTTTGGAGACATTCAAACATTTTCCTACACAATAATTGCCAAATACCGCCCAGATTGGGCCATATTGTCAAAACTACTGTTAGTTTAGCCTTTTGAGGTTATAGTTTATACAAGTGCATCAGTAAGATTTTCCTATTAAATATGCAATTCTATGTGTTCTTTCTAATAAAACTGTTTTAAACTTGAAAATCGACATTCTAGTAAAGCACTTTTGCTCAAATATGACTCGTAGAACCCAATGTCTATCATTTTTGTTTCCTATTAGACGCTTTTCGAACAGAACAATCCTGGTTTGACTTCAAACAAATATTATATTTAGAATCAGCATAATGCTCTATGCCCATCTATGTGTATTTGAAATTGTTTCTGCGGTCTTTTTTCGATCAAAATTTTGCCCTGATTCTCCTGCAAGATAAATGAAAAAATAAATATGATGAAAACAACTCTCCGATTGGTACATAAGTTCTGTAGGTTGTTTTGTGTTTTCGGCAAATTTAACGCCTTGCAAGTCGTGATTGAAAAGGGATAGAACTCTGAAAATTTTAGTATAATTCGAATTCAAAGATACCTAACTACACTAGAAGTTTCAGACTTCTATCACTTTTCAATCATAAGATGGAAGGCCTTAAATTTGTCTAAAACACAAAAAAAGGTGCAGAATTTATGTATCAATGGGATATTTTATGTTATTTATTGATCTTTTGCCTTCAAGCGGGTATTTCACAAGTTTAGGACATTGTTTTGATTGTAGAAATGACTTTTTCAATAAATCAATGTTTTACATATTCAGTCGCCACGCGAAGTTTCGAAGATTGGGAGAGATGTATGACGAGTTATGGTATATAAATGGGGATTTTCAAGAAAATGTTGCGAAAAAATGCGTAAAAAGTAGTGGAAATGTGCACTTGTTGCTCGGGAAGAACTAAAAGCTTCTGTTTATGGAAGGAGACTCGCTTAGACGCTCGCTTACACGGAACCTGCAGATATCTTTTAGGGAATAAAGAGCAAAAATTTAATCAAAAAAAAGGTCATAAAAACAACTTCAAATGCACACAATCTGCGTGTAAAACATCTTTACACTAGGAGTGGCCCATTTTATTTAATGGGACTTTATTACAGGCATTAATTAATAACTTCACTTACCCATTAATATTAAGAGTTAATGTTTTCCTTTAAAAACTTCATTCATTAAACATTAATTCATTAATATTAAGTCATTAATATTAATGAAAACATTAACATTAATATTAATAAAAACATTAACATTAATATTAATGAATTAAGGTTTTTCAAGAAAACATTAATCATTAATATTAATGATTAATGAAAACATTAACATTAACATTAATGATTAATGAAAAAAGATTAACATTAATATTAATGTTAACGTTTTCATTAATCATTAACATTAATGAATTAAGTTTTTAAAGGAAAACATTAGCCATTAATATTAATGATTAATGAAAAACATTAACATTAATATTAATGTTAATGAAAAATATTAACATTAATTTAAGATTAATGTTAATGGCCCACTCCTAGTCAAAGGTCAACTGCAAAAGGGAACTACTCAGACATTCCAATCCATTCCAATCCATTCCGAGCCATTCGAATGGCTCGGAATGAGCTTTTTCCCCATTGGAAAAAGGTCAATAGGAGAAAATTCTATAATGAAGACTAATGCTCACCTTATAGTATTAGACTAACAACGAAACGACAGAGATCTATTTGAAATATTCAAATCTATTCTATAATAATGAAAGTGTTTTCTTTTGATTTTTGCTACACTAGATGAAACATGAACAGATTCCAATGGTGTACATTCAGACCTCTCTCACTCTTCTATCAAATGAAAAATCACTGGAAAACATCATCAATAGAAAATTCTTTCTTCGAAGTCTTTTTCTGTTTCTTAATAAAATACATCTTGAAAATACGTTCGAGAATTTATGTCAATAAGAATGTTTCCTATTAAATCAAATGTCTTTCGCAAGCTTCTTCTAGTCAATTATAATACCAATCAACAAAATTAAATATTACTAGCGTTCGTTTTCCAGATTTAAAAAACTAAAAGCTTATTGATAATCATTGACGAGACTATAGAATAATTTTCGAATTTGATTTGATTTGTCCTGGTGTTACTTCGACTAGATGAACATTATTTTCATCCTAAACTCTACTTAAAATACAAAAAGGCAAAATATTTTTTGTCGAACAACTATTTCATAATCAATAACATCGAATTGATTTTTAACAAAAAGAAAATTCTAAATAATTGTTTTATCAATTGAAAGAAGAGATCTATATTTATCTTTTCACATATTCGCTGTACCGTTTTCTAATCTATGTTCAATCAGTAGTTTTAATCGTTCTGAGCAATAATCAATAATAATAAATGCCATTCTTGATAAAAAATTTATGATTTGAATTTAGTCTTGCTTTTAATAACATGTTCTTGTCTGATAAAAAATAGTGCTCCACGAAATTTTCGTTTACTAATAAAAAATATTAATCAGAGAGACTGATTGCTCAGAATAATGTCACTCGGATAATTACATTAGAAAAAATTCCAACTGGTAAATCTGATATTTCTAGTGTTGGTCTGATTAACATTTCACTTTTAACATCTGTATCATTTTTTAAGGATATTTTTCCAAAACGGACGAACTATTGCTCCCAATTTTTATAAAAATAAGCGAGAATTATTCTACATATATATATATAATGTAGAAAAAGTAACACATACTTATTTGAGTCTAGGTATCGTTTATAAATTTCCATAAGGTATATAGAGATGAAACTGATATAAGGAAAGAAAGAATTAGGGTCTTTTAATAGTAATCACATTGAAATAAAAAGGATTAATGGATTCAATATCGATCTATGATTTATCCTATAGAAATGCTGGTATCGTTAAGAAAAGTCAATAACTTGTTTCTAATGATAGAGAGCAGATCCTGGATGACGAAATAGTGTTGACGAAATAAAAGAGATTCTATTAATAAATAATTAAGTTATTCTTATAGGAGAACAGTTGCAAGGCCAAGAACATTTTTCAAACTTTTTATAGGAGCACATTTCGAATTTGATTTGACATCTTCTAACATTTGAATGTCTATTTCGACAAATGCTTTATTTTTCATATTCAGACAGTAAAAATGAATATTTTCTTTTGTCGAATCTAATCTTTGTTTGTTATTTATTGGAAACTCTTTTTGTTTTGTCTAATTTATTTCATCAAATAAAACTATGGAAGAAACATAACAATTCATAAGTATATTCTAATCAATCTCTCATCAACTTATTTCTTTCAAAACTTTGAAATCTATAAATATAATTCTGTCTTGTGAAGTCTCATCATATTTGTCGGTATAGTTTTTTACTTCTACACTTTATTCGTGATAGATTTGCTTTTTCAAATTTTTCTCATCGATCAGATGAAATTATTTGTGTATCGTTATTTAATTCTATCAATCACATAGAAATACGTATTTATCAATATATATAGTTATCGTTTTCTATATTAACTGTACTCTAAACTAGCAGATACTTTTTTAGTAGCTTTTACACTTAAATATGTCGTTGATATGTGCATTATATAGATAATTTCTTAAGATTTGTATGTATAAAATCACAACGACTAATCTCAATCGAAAAGTTCTTCATTCGAATATGAACAAAAAATTCTATTGAATATTTATTGACATATAATCAAAGGAGAAAAAGCGAGACTCACTCTACTCAAAAACAAAAATTCGAGTACAGCTGGAGTACACACTCTAGGATTCTTGCTTTTTTTCCCGTTGCATATAACTCTTTCAAGAAAGTTTTCCTATCGTTTTCTTATGGTGGATTGTCATATTTCTACATTCGTATTCTAGAATTTAAAAATTTGTCCAATTGACAACGTTAATTAACAAGATTATTTAGGAGAGTTACTTTATGTAGAATGAATCAAAAGTACTACAAAGATATAAAGGTTGATCTATGTAAATGTTGTTATTTCACAACAAATGAAATCAGAGCTTGAAATAAAGAGATAAACTTTCTACGAATAGCGAAGGAAAATAAATCAGTATATTAAAAGAAAAAGTCAAAACAATGAGACGATAATAAATAGATACTGCTTTGATAGATTTCAATGGAAACATATTCAGTGTAATTAACATTTATAATACAGATATGATAAATAATAACTAATACCTAGAAAATATATGAGAATATGTTTACGCTAATATTTAATTAAAAAAAAACATTCAAAATACGGCCGTGCAAAACAAAAAGGTTCAAACAAATGAACGACGAAAAGTTCTTCTCACGTTTTTTTTCATATCATGTTATCAAAATTAACTAAAAAATCACTTTTTCAATAATCTTCATTAAAAAAAAAACTTCTCGTTTTTTTTTCATTTTCGAATTGTATAGAAAACATTAAAACAAGATTATCGATCGATTGCTTGACAACCGGAAATAGATCAAATGAAAGTATATGATTAAGTATTCAATATGAAATTGATTAGTTATTTCAAATTCCACAATTACCTTAAAACGGTTATCTCAATATCTCAATCGATTCTCATGGTTGACGTTTTACACTTGATGCATTATTTAATGTTTTTTTCTCTAGTCTCCAATTTGATCATAATTTTATTTTCAACGAATCAATATTGTCAATTCTTCGTAGCTAGTCACATGAACCATTATCAGTTGAATAATTAATCCTATTTAAAATAGACTCGTTTGAACCATTTTTTTAATTAACTTCTACATTATTTACCCGAAAACCTAATTCCATTTGATTAAAGACAGAAACTAACATTCTGATAATTGAACATCATTAGAAAATAAAGGAATCGAATAGTAGGAGATAAAAATTATTATTCCGAGATATTTTTCAGAATGAAACTGCTAAATAATCCAGAATATACCTTAATGAATTGATCACGATTGTTTGAGATGAATTATAATCTTGATTTACTCGAAAGTAGAGAGCTGCACCGGGTTTTCTGGACCCGGCCAAAGAATCATGAGTCATTCTATCATATCGAATATTGAATCAGTATTTAAACATGCATTTTGTAGAGAAATGTTTGCTCTTTCAATCTACGTAATTAGAAGTATACAACAGCCTTTCATAACCAATATTTTTTAAATAAATATGTCCGGGTCCAAACTTGGACCGGGTCCAGACCTGGGTGTGGACCCGAGCCTATTTATTTAAAAAAATATTGGTTATGAAAGGCTGTTGTATACTTCTAACTACGTAGATTGAAAGAGCAAACATTTCTCTACAAAATTCATGTTCAAATAATGATTCAATATTCGATATGATAGAATGGCTCATTATTCTTTGGCCGGGTCCAGAAAACCCGGTGCAGCTCTCTAGTTAGAGTGGACTGGTAAAAATGGTATTTGATTATTTTATCAAACGTTTTTCAAAGCAAATGGCTTAGAGTGGGGTCTCATGAGTGTAGAATGCGAAGCTCTATCGATTGATATTAACTTCGAGTTAAACGGCGCTTGGAGTGGGTTAGAGTGTATTTTACAAATACCCAAGTCCTTAGTAGATTGCTTGAAAAAATTCTAGAACATTCTCTGTTCCTTTATTCGAAAAGAATGTGAAAAGATTTTTACTGATCGTGTCGTAAAACACAGTTATAAAACAGGTGTAGCTTTTTTTATACTATGGGACTTAAAAGGTTAAATTACAAACAGGTTGTACATATGCATAGTAGTACGGCACAATAACACTATGATTCTAGTTGTACGAGAGCACTTCTCTAACCTATTTAATTAAGAGAATTTTCTAAGGTGATCTATTCTATCCTATCTCATAGTGGCATAGATTGCAGCTAGAGTAGAATAAATAGAGTTAATGTATGAGAATCTTCATATCCATTCTGGCGGCATTTGAGGTGATGCTTCAGAAGTTTCTCACTATAGCTCATGAATTAGCGTCTTGTTGTTAATTATCAATATTTTAATTTAGTATTTCAGTTTTTCTGTGAGCAAAATTTTGCTAAAAAAGCTTTTAAATAAGAATGTCAACTGAACCAGAAAATGATGCAGATCGTAAACAACAGAAGAGTAAAACAAGCAGCAGATTTGTTCAATCATTTTTATTATTTTGTTAGGGAACTTTTTTTATTTGTTAGACAAAGCTTTTAAACAACAACGTTTTGCCAACATGGCAACCAATAGTAACCGGTAACACAGCATTAACGGCCTTATTAATAATTGATTTAACGTTTATTTCTATTGGTATTGTACTTGTTCTTACATCCGATCGAGTTTGTTCTTTTTTTTTGAAATAATAATTTAATTTTAAAAAAATCTTCTTGAATATAATCTTAATTACTAGAGGTACACGAAATCCAATCCCAGTCAAATCCAAATCTTAGATTTGGTTGTGTTTGACAGGATTGTGTTGGTTTTAGAGTTCGTGAACACTTAATTACTAGGAACATTTGAGGCTATCTACAGATAGAATAGTGCATCGAGAACTAGAAAACAACACTGTCAAAGAGCAACAAACTGCTCAAGTCAAACAACCAAGAAACTCACACCAGCAAGACATTAAAATTTAGCTTATCTGACTGATTTACTTTCAAACATCAAACTTCTGCTTAAATTAAACTTATACTAGAAAATGTATGTTATTGCCTAAGATCTCAGTTCCGAGAAAAATGATTTGGTCGAAAGAAAAATGCTGAATACATCTGATTGGACGAAACATACATAGACCATCACTACTACATTTTATTTCATATGATCTTCCCGACAATCGAGGGAATATGCTGCATTTTTGACTTACATCGCCTAGTATGTGTGGTATAAATGTAAGATCTAACTGAATATGTATACAGAAAAACTCGAAAAACTATTTTTCTTTTTCGCTTTGGTCCACTATATAGTTTCTTAAAACAAGATCGGCTCTGTCGATGATTGATTGTTGACGGAGACATTACGCATGAAAGCTTGCATGATAGTATTAGTTTCTTCAAGTTTAACTTTCAAAGTATTCTATTCGTTCTCAAGGCGAACGACGTCTGGAGAAACTTGTTGTTTTGTGTCCTCGTCGTCTCCGTCAAAGATGAGACAGTAGAGCCAATTAGTGGGGCAAAGAAGTTTTCTAAGCAAAAACTTCAGTGGAGGAATTATCCAGAGTTCCAGTAGGAGGAATACCATCGCTACTAAATCGATGCAGACGCCAATGAAGAGAATGGTGTGAAATATAATCTCGGAACGACGAGCGATTGGTTTCTGCTTATTCTTGATAAAGAACACGGTCTCACGAATAGATATCGAGAGAATGGTCGTATAAGACTGACTGTCCATAGGACGAGAGTTGTCAGAGTTTAGCGCTGTGTCAATGTCAGCGAACATCTGATCGGTATCGAATGTGAATGTTGGTAACCATAAACCACTAATCGTAGTTTCATCACTTTTAGTGAGTCCCTCTGTGACGTTAATTACTTTCGTCAAATCCAGATCGACGTGTGCGTTCTGTGAGAGGCGACAGTTGTGAGAAGAATTAAAGCGTTTAGAGAAGTTTAACTCTAGAGCTGTGTTTTCGGTCAAACGCAGCTGTTTCGCACTGAGACCAAGCCGAACGGAGTTAGTCGTGTGCTTTCCATATAGCATTACGTTCAAGCTCATCTTATGCACAGGTAAAGTGGCTGAAACATAAATAACGCCGCCGTTTTGCTTACATGAGAAGGTCAAATAAGTTCTCTTCTCTGTGTGCATCAAACGTAATTGTTCGCAGTGAAATTGTGTTTGTATGAGTTCCATGCGGAAAATAAAAGGTTGATTATCGAGTAAGTGAAATATTTCTTCATGTTCGTCCGATGGAGTACTCAAAAACTGTAGACTAGTCTCAAACCTTGAATTCAGAAGCTCGCGAGACTTGCAAGCGTTTTCAGAATGGACCTGCTGCGGCTGTTGCTTCTCAATTGGATACAACTGATGATAAGTGCGACTGAACTGGAATGCAAATGCGACTAGAAAGAAAATCGCGATTGTTACTAAGCCACCGAACCAAAGTTTACCTTGACCAATGAGATCCAAGTAAAGAAAGGCTGATAGCAAATGCTGCCGCTTCGCTCTCATTCGCTTTATCAGTTTCATTAAAAAGACGAAGATTGAAACTAGGATTACAACTGACAGTGCCATGATTATCACGAAGAGCGGAGAAGTAACATTGCAGTCAGCACGGAACATGTTGTAAAGGATTATTTCATCAAAAACGTCGATCTCCGGAGATTCAGGATAGCCAACATTCTGAGTGATATCTTCGAAGTGATCGAGAGGTGTGATGAACTCTCCAGGGCAGTATTCCTTTTTCACGCACTGTGGGCAAGTAAAGCTAACTGGATCGGTGTTCGAGATGTTTTCTAACGGTTGACAAGGACTGCATGACCAGAATCCATAGTCATTTTTATACGTGTGAGCTGGGCATTGCGCACTGTTAGGAATGAAGGAAAAAATCGAGTCATTTTTGAAAAATAAATTTGGTACTGAATAATAGCCAGGTTGTGACGCTGGAATAATGAAAACGTTGCCATCGCTACTTTCTAAGTAGAAATCCGAGTTTTTGAGAGATGGCGTTGCACTCGTTATTTCTGACCGATCGAAGTAAGAATATGCTTGCTTACGAATAAGAAATTGTGACGATGGAACTATTGAGTTATCAAACTTTATGTCTTTTCCCATTTTGTAAGCGAGTACATCGTGCTTAGTACAAACAACCGCTTTTTCGCCCTGGTTTAGCCATGCAACACAGCGAGCCTCTAAGCGCATGTTAGAGCTAATGTAATGAAGCTTCACTGACTGGTTAACAGTGAGCAGGTGAACAGCATGTGGAAAATTATGTGTCATCAAAATCCGGGGAGTCACGTCACTAGTTACGCTCAGTAAGAAATAACCCGGCGACATGCCCGAAGTATCTCCCTCCCATGTCCACGTATCAACCAGAGTCACACTGTAATTAGCAGTGCTTGAAAAATCGAGAGTTAGTAAGTAGAGTATTCTGAGGTGTATGGTGTTCTCGTTGTAGCCCGCAATAAACACATATTGATCGCTGATCTTCACAGCCTGGCATCGAAAATGTGACGGCCAGTCAATCTTGTGAGAGAAGTTTTGTAAAGTATTCAAGTCGAAAATTAGGAGCGATTGGTCTGTACAGGAAAGTGCAAAACGGCCGTCGGAACTCACATCAAACGCATAAGAAAGAGTTTGACGAAATGTTGTGTTGTCGAAGAATACGGTGTCTCGTCTAGATTGACTACTGTTGCTACAATGGACAGTCATTTTTGTCATGTAAAAAGCATAATCAACCCGAGATTTGCTCATCGTTCCAAATGTAACGAAGTACATCTGTAACTCGCTCTGTCTTTTACCTATAGCTATCGAGCGAAACTCCGATTCATTCAATTTAAGCAGCACCGCCCTGACTGCTTGAGAGATTGGCGTTAAACACTTGTATCGAACCATTGTGTAGCATTCGTTTGGTCTACAGAAAACTAGTAAATGGTCGTTGACAGCAATATTAACACCAGCCACATAAATAAGTTGAGCAAAGGCCAGGGATATCAACTGCACAGATCGCATTTTCGCCAAGTGCGCAAATATAAAGAAAAAAAATGAACCTTCAGTTTTTGTTTCTTACGATCGCCGACGAACAGTGTTTTAGGAAAAGACAATATATATCTGTTGAAGGCAAATCGAGATAAAACCTTTTGGTTCTCAATACAACACCATTTAAGCAAAATTTTAATAAACTTTCTAGTCTTTAAAAAGGTTTATCTTACAAGACTTACTTAAAAAGGTAACACAAATGA
>CAJNOP010000446.1:0-14623 GCA_905250075.1 Rotaria sp. Silwood1
CTTTATTATATTTCTTCTTATCAAGAATCGCATCGTTTTCATACAAAACATGCGATTATATACTCGACCATCTAAAAGAAGAAAGGAAAGGATGACAAGCACAGAAAGTAACAGCAATGAGATAGGGACAAAGTACAGCATGATGTACGAAGGAAGAACCAAAAGATAAAGAAAATACATAAGATGAGAACAAATAGTAAGGAAAGGTTGAAAACCATGCATACCATGGACTCAACGGATGCGTTACATTTATACAGTATCTTAGATGTAAAGTCCGAAGTTACTTACGATAAAAGAAAATATCTCGAATGTTTATCGTACCCATGTTTACCATCTATGTACAATCACTGGTTTTGCGAAAAAAATCACATAACATAGACTCTCATATCAGAAGAATTAACAAGTGCAAGGAACTAGGAAACTTTTTAAAAACATATGATGTCCAATGAAGAGATCAAATCATCCTAGTTAGTCAGAAAAGAATAGTTTCAGGTTTTTGATTAATTGATTTGATGATCATTTAGAGCTTTTCTTGTTCTTGTTTTTGTTTGATAATGAAACTCATCGAGTGCGAAAAAATATTCATAGACGTAGGCATGCACACAATCCGAACCGTTCGAGTTTGATGTATACTACATAGAATCATTCTCATTGCATGGACAGACGAAAAATTGCTATGAAAAAGTACATGCTTTGGTGTCGATGGTTAATGTTTCTTTGTAAATGCTTCTCGAATACAGCAAATACAAAATATGTCAGTCGCAGTTAAATATCAATTCGACAAGGTTATTTTCCTTCATACTACCTCAGCATCCATTTTTCTCGCTTTCTTCTTCGTTTGACACGGACACATTTGTATTTAATCTAACCATATGCGAAAAGCTTTAGATATAATTGTCGATGCGCAAATTCCTGACCAGAAACGATGTAGAAGAAGAGCCGCTAGTTGTTGTACATACGCTGTAGACAAACAAGAAGTCGACATGTTTCTGACATCTCTTAATAGAGCACGTACTGATGCAGCAACGGTTGATAGATTATCAACAATAATTTGACTGTTTAAGTGAATCTGAACATTACCACAGATCCAACAAATGAATCATTTTTGAATGACGGAAGGGTTGGTAGTAGAGTAGTGAAGTTCGTTTTGATATCAAGAAGTAGCGGTGATTTTGATAAGTATATGATAGGTTCAAGATCGTGTGACTGTTCCACATGCATAGCAAAAGTCGACATTGGTTCGATTTTTTGCTTGAAATTTCGCAGAGTTATTGACCAACGTTTCAATTATCTTTCATCAAATTTGAATGTCAGTGTGCTTGTGTCTGTGTATCTTCTCTTCATCCACAGTCCGACTCTATCAAAAATTTTTATATTCTTTATTAAGGTGTGGGTGTAATCTTCTTTGACACCGATGCGTACATCCCACGCACAAACCCCCAGCCCACGCCCACCCCCACACACCCCACACCCACCCACATCCCACGCCCAGAACAGACAGCGCATGGCTCGCAGGTAGGAGCCTAGATCCGCCTGCATTAAAAAGTGCTTCGTATTTCATGAACATCCTCTCTGAATGCTCTTGAACCAGCTCTCACTATGAAAATCGTCAATGTGTCAACTTTAATTGTAAAACTTATCAAATCAGAATAAACTTTGGTCCTGCTGTATCCTACGAATTAGTCATGTTTCATGACGACGCTACAGTTAATATAATTTCCAATACACAAAATGGGTTTAGTCTAGGAAATGGAGCTGAAAGTCAACCATATACTTCCCAACTTGGAGAATAGAGATGTGTTGGAAGAAATCAAATTCGTATCCGCACTTCTGGTTATAATTTCCATGTGGCTGGTGGCAATACTCCAAGTTCATTTTACCTTGTTGATATTCTTTTGATTTTCAAAGAAAATGGTAGAAGTGTGTCCGGAACGTTCAATTTACAATTCTTCCCGCTCGGTAGTTTTCTCACTAATGTCGGTAGGCAACCAACACCTCTTGGTTCGTTCGGACCATACGGAATCATAGGTCGACGATTCTGTTTTTTTTTAAATTCTAATTTGACGAAACAAGATTGTCGACAGCTGAAAAACAAATTTTAAAACATTGCCACTTCTATTTTCGCTATTTTTTTGACTCAACTTTTAATTATTTTATCTTCAGAAATAAATAAATAAATCCATTCGACTGTTCTCGTCAAAGATCAGCGCAATATAAAAAGAATCCCAAAATATCACATCACTAGATGTGACAGGAACATTGTTAAAATGGTTGTGAAAAACTATCGATATGATGCAGAAGGTGATGGGCCGTATTGCTGACCTGGCAGTCAGTACGAAGATCGAAACTGTGTTTTAGAAAGTCAATAGTTTAAGACAACAGCAAAACGTTGAAATAGTTAGAACTATCAACCATGTTAACTCGATTCAATTTTCGATGTTTTAAGTAGATTTAATGCAGTTGAAATAGTAATTCTCTTAATTTAATTGGCATATTTGATAAAATAAGTCGTTTATCATTATTTTCGTCAGCATATAGGTTGTTCTTTTGGTTTGCTTCTTCACTGTTATATCGACCAACGAGAGAAGAGAAACGAAAGAATAAAGAAATCGAGACAACAAGAGGAAAAAGAAGAGAAGAGAAGATACAGCCAATATTTCTTTAGAACTTAAAGAGAAATTCTACTTACTTGATTCAGAAAAGCAAAGTTGACCATGGCTTCGTGATACTTCGTGTGTGTGTCGGAATAGGTTTAAAAAATTATTATATTTAAAAATTACCAAAAAGAAAATCAAAACTTAAAGGATCGTTTGATTAATTTTGATTTTAATCAATTAAAAATTGGGAAAAAATATTGATTTTAAGAGAGGAACTATGGAATCAACGCCCAAGATAGTACGAGTCGGATGCTGAAAGATTTTACGTTTTGAAATGAGTTTCATATTTTGAAAGAACCCAAAAAGTTCCTCAGATACACAAATTTTGACATCTTTTGGACAGTGTATTCTAATGCTTCGGTCACCTAACAGTTTTTCCCTAAAACATTTGTTTTTTTTTTAAAAAACTATGAGTTTCCATTCATTTTCGTTTACGAATGTTTTTCACATAAAAACTTGATAGAATCCATTATAAAATTATACCAATTGATAAAGCATAAGCTGCTCTACAGAACTCTATATTTCATATTCTTTATTACATACCTCTTAAATCAAAAAAACCATCATAATAGATGAAATTGGCAATTTTTTAATTTATTTTACATGCCTTGTTCTATTCTTCTTGCTTCTGTTATTCAGTGAATTTTCGAGAGTCTAAGATAAATTGTATATAGTTTTCTAGAAGATTCAAAGACGTATTGTTTAGTAGGAAGATATTGGTTATAAAGTACAAACAACTTCTGGAAAAGTCCCCAATGATAGTATTTAAAATGCATTATTTTTAGTATTTTTATGAAAATGTGTGTATGACTGTTTTGATTACATGACGAAAAATTTGAAAAAAGCTCGAAGTGTTCGGTTTTAAATTATAGAGACAACTCAGAAGAAAGAGATGACCTAGTTGAAACCAGAATTCAATAATTATTATACTAGAGAGAATTCGAGCAGATGCCCGAAGTCTCTATGTTCTTCATTATCAGATACTTAAAAGAGATTGGTCGATAACTGTTGAAAACAGTCCTCTCGAGAAATTTGATTTATTCTATGTTAAATTATTACTCAATGTGTCCGATAGTGAGCCGCAGTAAAATTCGCCAAATGGCGCTTATTTTCTTAATCAGACTGGTTTAAAAAGTCAATGGCCGTCATGTATACATAAAATTCGACTGTTGATAATCATCTGTACTTTTTATCCACCCGTCTCATGAGACATTCACCACACAGAAAATATTTCGCAGAGACTACTCTACAAACATGACTTTATGAATTTTGCTTGATATTTAGTAGATTTCGATTAGAAAAATACTCTTAGTTTAATAATTAATATGATATTCTGAATCAGCCTTCAAAACTCAATAGACTTGATCGTATTTCAAAAAATTTCGTAAATTTATTTTATTGTGAAAAAATTCATCTCTTGTTCCTCTCAAGGTCTGATCTAAAATTGGATTTGATGAAAAATCTGTTTTTTATTGTTTATTCATCTGCTGTTTGAAGTTCTAATACTCCTTCATAAAGTTAGTTCGAACTCAATTTCTAATGTAAAAATGACTTTTTCATAAAATTCATTTTTTGATATCACCTTTATGAGGACTAGAGGAGATTTTTTACACCAAAAAAAAAGAAGGTGGTGAAATTTTTTGAAACAGACTCGAGTCTACTGAGCTTTGTTAGCTGATTCACGATATCATATTAGCTATTATATAAAGTGAATTATCCTAATCGAAACCTATCAAATATCAAGCAAAAAAGATCATCAAATCATATTTCGAGAATAATTTCTTACGGACTTATCAATGCAAGTCTGATCACTCTTAGGATTGATAGATAAGAAGAGCTAATCATCTTTAACATCCAGAAAAATGTATATCAATTGACAAAAATTTATACAAATTCATTGAATAATAAGTTATTATTATAATACTGACAGTTTTATACAGAAAAAAATGTCAGAATCACAATTCCATACTATACCATCATTAAAATTTTCAGTTCAACAAATAGTGCTGAGTTATAACTGAGCAATGAGTACGGCACGAAGTATTTTCAATCAAGTATCTATTCATTTTTTTAATCTAATCAGCAGAAAAAAAGTGGAGACATGATGCTCTGATCGTAGTTCGAATGATTTTCTAGAACTCCTATCAAACAACTTAAACTTTCTCCAGAACAAGCAATCTTTTAATAAAAAAATCATACACATATTTTTATGAAAATACTAAAAATAACGCATTTTGAGTAACATTATTGTAGACTTTTCAGAAGTTGTTTGTACTTTAAAACCAATATCTTCCTACTAAAGAGGCATGTCTTTTGATCTTTTAAAAAACTATGTAAAGTTTACTTTTGGTCTTTATCTGTTATGATGCATTTTTGGTTTAAGGGGTATGTAATGAAGAATATGAAATATAGAATTTTGTAGAGCAGCTTATCCTTCACCGATTGGTATAATTTGATAATGGATTTCATCAAATTTTTATGTGAATACATTGTCGAAAAGTTATCAAAATCTGTGTTTCTGAGGAATTTCTTTATGTCCTTTCAAACTATGAAACTCATTTCAAAAAGTTAAATTTTTTTACAAATGTCTTGGGCGGTGGTCTCGTGAATGCTCTCTTTTAAGTGTTGCTCATCATCAGCGTATTATTGAATATTTAGTAAACCAATTATTTAGATAAACCAAAAAACAAAAACATAATGATACTCATAGCCTAAAAACAATAAATTGTCATTCATCTAAATTTTCTTGAAATAAAAAAGGCAAGTCTATCTCAGGTTTATTTATGCTGATTTAGTTTTGATGATAATTCTAGCAATTATTTAGACTTGAAATTTTATATCTAAATAATTGGTTTATTATTCAACAACACACTAATGATGACTGACATTTAATATCCTAACATGTCAAAATATTCAATATATATTTTCACATAATAAAAGAAGAACAAGATTAATAAATTTCTTTATGTTGCATTTTTATTAGTAGTTTTGCATAGGATAGAAAGAAAAGTGTGCAAAAAAAAAATTGTGAAGTTGAATGTATAGAAAATGATAGTTATCTGTATAAAAGAGAAAAATCAAATCAATATTCTCATCATATACTTCAGCTATCATTGACAGTCATGTTTCACAAAAGCACTCGAATAGTGAATGAGAAGTAGATATAACTTATTGAGAGATTGATTTGGTTCTTACATAATGAGAAAAGTGACAAGTAACTGATGCTGCTATGCTACATAATGATTTTTGAGGACTTTTCAAAAGAACACAAAACTTGTTTAGCGTGTTCATTGTCTTGACACCATTCTAAAATAAAATAAATATGATATTCGGAATCAACCTCAAAAAATACATTTTAGAGAAATTTTTTTTTCCTACGAAAAACTGATCTCGTTGAAGGGTAACAAGTGATTTTTCGACGGTAAAAGTTTCTTTAAAATGTGTTTGACTCAATGTAATTTTTAACGTTGATTCCGAATGCCACTTTATTTTTGCTGTAAAATCATGTCATAGCAATGAAAGTAGCTAAAAATGTTTTTTTTTTCTTTTCAAAAATCATCTAAAAATCAATATATAATAGAAAAATGTGAATAATGTTTCGTTCCGAAGATAAACTTTTTCTTTCTATTTTGTAAAGGACAAAAAGTTACGTCATATATTAAAAAAAAACTCAGATTGGCATGTTTTGGTTTGAAATGATAGTAGCAAATATATTAGGAAAGAAATTATATGTATTAAATAATAAGTGTTATGAAGACTTTCATATGTCAAACGCTCGAAATTCGTAATATCTTACTAGTCAATATATTATGTGTCCTGAAAATTCGCCCAATCTTAATACGAGTGAACATGTCAGAGTAATATCAAGAATGCAATTATATAAACATGGACCTATCTGAAACTCTTCGATGTTCTGATACTTGTTGACTTCATATAGTAAAGACTGTTAACGATCATCATGCTGCTTATGGATTGCGTTCATTAAATGATGACATTTAAATTTTACTTGATAATATTGATGAATAAAATAATAATTTTATAAAAGAAATTTAATATATTTTTAAAAGAGTATAAACATATTGTTAACGTTAATTTTGACTCAACTCAATAAACAACACATGCAAACACTATTTTAAAAACAAACTGTTACTATTCTATTAGTATGTAATTTCCCAAATGACTTTTATCATATTCTATTTGCTCTATTTATTTCTTTCGTATTATTTTTATGTTTTTTTCATCGTACGTACTCTGAGTATGCGAAAACAATTGATAAGGCAAACATTTTTGTGCATTTACTTATAGATTAATATATTTCGAATAGTTCGTTGAGAGCAAAACAAAAAAAACCCAAGAACAAAAGTGTTGATTTTATGAGAATCTAAACTTGTGATAACGTATGTCAGCATCAATTGATTTCTCTCATCTTGACATATCATCGTTTTCAACAGTAAATAATTCTATTGATGATATCTATTACTGCATCCATAATTTAATTCTTGCTTTTACCTTCAATTTATAGTTGTATATTTTAAACCTTTTCAATAATTAGTTTTGCTAATTCATATAAAATTCTTGAAACTATTCAAATAAATAGATCTTGAATTCATTAAAAATTTTAATAATAAACTAATATTCGTATAAGATTTTTGTCATATTATATATCTTACTATGGACACAAAAAGAAAAAGAATTTTATTATTATTGCTAACATCTGCTTTTTATCACAATATAGCATTATGTATTGTAGATGTTAATTATCTATCAGTTTATTTATCTTATATGCCTATCGCATTCTATGTATCTGTTAAGAGCATCATACTTGTATTTGTGAATGTTTTATTCATTCATTATGACTAAGATTATGTCATATGTTCTCTATGGTTGATTACTATTTTTTTTTATAACAATCAAAAAGAATTAGAATATCAATACATCTATGTCTGTAAATTAGTTTTTTTTCTTTTGTTTGTTTGACCTGCTTCATAAAAATTATATATTAATTTAATTTTCTATCGTCCATCACATAAGAATATATCACGAAATTAATTATACAAGATGAGAAAATCTATCTATATTAACGACATTAATTTTATGTGTTACTTCATCGTGGATGCTTTTATTCTTCTTGTGTTCACTTTTTTTTTCTTCACTGATATGTAATTTTACTTTTATTCTATCAATACTTAACAAAAGAAATAGATGAGTAATTGAAGAAAGAAAAAGTGTCTTTTATTATTTTTAGAAAAAGAAGCAAACATGCACTTAAAGTATACTTTAACTTATCCTAAGTATTGAATTTCATAGTGAAACAATGAATCGAACTATGCAATTTGAATACTCAAAGAAAAAGAGAAGAAAAAAAAAAAATCAAAATGGTCTTAACGAGAATTTTTCTTTTTTTCTTTGAAATAAAATCGTTGCTTATATAAGATTGTTGTTATTGTTGTTATTTAACAATCAAATCCATATTTCTATATTATTTATAAATATTGTTGGTTTTTTTCCTCATTATATCTAAGCTTAACAATGAAAAAAAGTGAAACAAAATCTTTTCTTTAAAAGAAATATGACACTATTCATTGAATGTATTTTCGAAGTTATTCATATATTTCGATTTATTTTGTTTTTTCAAAGTTAGGTTTTTTTGTTTTTAATAATATAACCTTTAGTCTGAATGTTATATCATTAATAGTAGTAATAAAATCTATTAGAAAGAAATTCTAAATATAATATATATTTAAGCTAAGGTCAATGAATGAATATTAAAATAATTAACAAAACTATGTGACTATTTTTAAAAAAAACTAAATGTAATAAACATATACTTGATCAATTTTTATATAGGATATTATAAATCATAAGAAAATTTTAAATGATTATAAATTATTATTTGAATAATTTATGATGAAATAAATTTCATTTCGATATTATTGAATTGTTTCTTTAATGCATCATTTGATATTTAATCAAAGACTAACTTTATAGAACTATGATGACTATTTATTTTTGTTTTTTGAATAAATGTTCTTTTTTTTTTTTTTCTCCTTTCTATGCTCTTTTCTTGGATTTTTATTCGTTCTAAGAAAAGAGAAGAACCAAAGAATTCTTTGTAATATGAGCGTATACATAACGAAGAAGCTCTGACAATGGTAAGAAGAAAAGAAGAAAATGACAATGAAGAAAGACATGTGTTTGTATGCCCCTGACAATTCATAAGCAATACTAGTTGTTATAATAGTAAGTGCAAAAATCTTTTTTATTTCTTTGCATTTCTTACATGAATATGTTACACACTAGGATTCCATCTATAACATTTCTATTGATATTTCTTAACTTTTAGATCAATTACTCATTATAATCACTATATGCTGACATCTAGCCAAAAAATATGATTGATTTAATATAACATTGAAATAAAAATAAAAAAAAATAACGAATACTTAAGTAAGTTAGTTATTTAAAAACTATTTTTTGTTTTTCTACATGCAATTAAAACTATGAAATTGATAAAAAAAAAAAAAAAATCTATCGATTTTTGTTTTTTTTTTCTTTAATGATATATATATATAGTAATGATTCATCATATTTTATTTGTTTTGATCATTTTGATAAATATGTTCTGTTCTTCATTTTTTATTTTTTTTAAGAATATAATGTAATGTTATCTTCTTTTGCAACTGCAACATCATCTTCATCTTCATATGAAACTTCACAATCTTGGTGGAAATTTAATTTTACAACAGATTCTTATGCAGCTTTATCTACAACATTTTTTTCATCATCTGTTTCATTACCACAAGAATCATCAACAATTAACATTATAAAAAAACAAGTGAATAATCATCAATGTAAGTATGTCAAAATAAAATATATTGGCCTCGATTCAACCTGTACATTGATGAAAGTGTATTAGTTTTTTTGCTTTTCGCTCAACTATAATTCATGTCTAAAGTGTATAATATGTACATACTGTATGTGAAGGAGTATGTGACTTACGAAAGAAAGAATAAGAACGAGAAAAAGAACGAGAAAGAAAAAAAAGAATTGATTTCAACTCTCGAATACTTGTTTCGGTAAGGATATATAATACGGACGAACGAATAGTGTCGTGTATTATTTTTTTCTCATAGTGATTCATATGATGTCCTTTGTTTTGAGATATACACATACATATAAATATTAATTTCGTCAAATGATTAGCAACGGAGGTATATAAACCAATTAGATTGCTTAATACTAAGCAGAACAAAAAATTCGAACTATTGACATTTTTGGTTTTTGTTTTTTTGTGATTATTTGTTTAGTATATACAAATGGTTTTACTCATCATGATAATGATGAACCATTACGAATTCTTTTATTTGCTGAAAGTTTTCCATCATTTACAAGTGGTGTAACACGTCGATTTAAAGAAATTATAAGACGTTTAGCTAAAAATCATCATCATATTCATGTTATTACTGGTTGTAAAGTAAGTTGAATTATATTAGACAAAAACAAAAAAAAAAGTGTATAGATTTAAATAGTTTTAAATAGAAAATTTCTTTTTTGTATTTATTTGTTTTTAATATTTATTCAGAATGCTTCGATATGGGTCGAAGGAAATGAATTACTTGACGAATATGTCACATTTTCAATTCTACCATCAACAGATTTTAAAGATAAAATTGATTGTGCTTGTCCATTTCTTTTTCCTAATGTAAGTAAGAATTTGAATAATAATAAAAAACAACGAATATATCTTCTCTTTTGAAGTTTTATTGATTTGTATCAATATAAGACAGATATCACATAAAGTTATTCTAATGTTGATGAATAGTAAAAAAAAAAGAATGATTCATATAGAAATAAAAGAAAAGAAAAAACTCGAATTATTCATGAAGTTTATGCATTTAATCGCAATAAAATAATGATTATATAGGTAGTAGTAAGATTACATTGATATAAATAATAATGCTTCTAATATCTTGTAAATATGAGACAAGAAAAAAAAAAATAATTTTTTACTTCAAAATTCTTAAAAACAATTACTTGTTTTTTTGTTTCGATAAGAAAAACAATATATTGATTTTAGATGTCATAGAATTTATTGCAGTACTTCACAAGAAGAAAAATAATACAAAATAAGAGTTGTTGAGTAACGAAAATATTGTCAAGGTAATCAGCCATTAGAAATTACCGACATCAAAAGAAATAAAATATTTATTTCTACATATAAAACGATGTAATATTGATGCATATTAAAGAGTTTATAAAATAAGAATCAGGTAATTCGGTGCAAAATATTTACTTATAAAACAAAAGATATGTAAATTTATATAGTTTATCTAATAAAATATTGTTATCAGAAAGATAAAACTTTTGAATTATTCAAAATAAGAAAGATAACAGAAAATACTTGTGTTCTTAAATAATGTTCTTATTGAACTCTATGAAAAATACAGTTAATTAGTTTTTTTTTTTTTTCAAATTTTTAATTTAAAGTTTTTTTTCTTCTCAATATAATCATTTGTTTTTAGCCAACAATCTATTCAGTAATTCGTCGATTTTCACCTGATGTTGTTCATATTGTTGAACAAACTCCTGGTGCATTACTTTGTGGTGCATTTTCTCAAGCACTCAATATTCCTATAGTTTGGTCATCACATACAAATATTGACTTTTATTTATTAACATATATTCGTTCTGGAGCTATTAGAATGGCAAGACGTATATATCAATATATACGTTTAAAACATTTATCATATTCATCAATTAATTTAACTGTTAGTAGAGATTTTGCTGATTTTATGGAACATACTGGTGTTCCACATCCTGTTATTGTTTGGAAAACAGGTGTTGATTCTGAATTATTTAATCCCACACGACAGTCACGTTCAATGCGTTATCGTATGTTTGGTACATATAATAATTTTACTGAAGAACAAATGGATTCTATAACATTATTTTTATGTGTTGGTCGAATATCTCCAGAAAAAAATTTTGAATTTTTATCACTTGTATTAGAACGTATTCCAAGTCAAACATTTTTATGTATTATTGGTGATGGTCCATTTCGTAATACAGTTGAACCATTATTTCCTAAAGATCGTGTTTATTTTTTTGGTTATCTTGGTGGTGAAGAATTAGCAAGTGCATATGCAAGTGCTGACTATTTTATATATGCATCTGTTAGTGAAACATTTGGACAAGTTTATTTAGAAGCTATGGCTAGTGGTACACCTGTTATAGCAGCTGAAGGTGGACAATTAAAAGAATTTTTTATTAATGGTGAACATGGTTATTTATGGGAACCAGATAATTTAGATTCAGCTGAAGAAGCTATATGTTTAGCAATGAAAAATCGAGATTATTTATCAATTAAAGCACGACAACAAGCATTAAAACATTCATGGGATGCAGCTAGTAATCAATTAAATGATATTTATTATCAAGCTATTAAAAAACATAATGATAAAGAAAAATATAAAAATAAAAATACAAATACAAATAAATTAAAACATATATGGAATGTATTTTATTATTTTATTATATGGTTATTTTGTAATTCACTTGCATTATTTTTAATGGCACCATTTGTTCGAGTTTTATCACCACAATCGATTGCTACAGAAAAACGTAATAAGAATAATAATAAAAAATCTTTTGAAATAAAACATAATTCTATAATGACAAAGAAATTATCATTTTCTTGATATTGAGTTGAACTTTTTTTTTCCTCTATGTCAGTCTCTCAGGACCAGAAAAAAAAAATATCTATAGACTGATATAGTTTTTTTTTGCTTTCTCATTTCGTTTCTTATAAAAAATAAGAATTTTTCAATCGATTTGTTTTCTTATAATTTTTGTTTGTTTTTTCTTTTGTGATACGTTGTCTATATTCAGATAACAAGAAAGAAAAAACTTCAATATATATTTGACGTATTTAACTTTCTACTCAAAATAAAGATCTACGTAGTTTTTTTGTTTTTTATATTCTTTTATTTCCACTATCTTACGCATGTTTATTTAGGAAAAAGAAAATATCTATAATATTCTTGTTAATGCATGACATATAAAAAAATTTTTGTTTGCTTGTTTCTTTTGTTTTTTTAAACACACTATTATTCTGCTCATTGTGTTTATTTTGTTTTTATTCACAAGAAAAATGAATTCAAGATGATTTATTTCTTATATAAGAAAATAAATATATTTGAATATTATCTGTGTTTATATATAAGAAAACAAAATAATTAATGCAATATATTGAAAATATTTTTTTTTTCTATCATGAAAAAAGAATACTTTACATATTTATGATTAAAAAAAAATATTTTACTAGAATTGATGTTGAAAGAATTAGTATTTTATCTAATATCTTTTAAAAGATTGAATTAAATCTTGTCGAAGTTTGTAGTTATTTTACTACTTAGTATGAGTGTTTGTACTTTCAAAAATACATACTCGCCCTCTTGAAGGTTAAAAAACACTTTTCCGAAAGAGAAGATTTGAATTAACTTCTATTCAAAATTTATTTTTCCATGCGAATGATCTAAACAAATATTGTGCATAAGTATAGTTATTCACTTTACTAAGGAAATATGACTTTGAGAAAAAAAAGGAATATATGTGAAGCGACTCATAAGTAATTTATAATTTATATCCTACCAACAAAAAAAAAAGCCAAGGTCTGGAATTCGTTCTCAATAACTGAAATGTATAATTGACTTCTTCAACACACCGATTTATTAATTTGTTTGTAAAAAATAGTATTTCATATTTGAAATTATAAAACCGAAAAATATTGCTATCTATGCATCAATATAAGATTATTATTGAAAATATCATTTATTTTTATTTTATTTTTAGATGAACATTGAAAAATTATCTGTATGTTTTTTTGCTTTGATTTACTCTTTCTTCAGTGAAGTGAATAAAGATAATCCCAAACCCGTATTTATTTAGATTACTGGTATAGAAAAAATTT
Organism: Rotaria sp. Silwood1; assembly: GCA_905250075.1. NCBI lineage: Eukaryota > Metazoa > Rotifera > Eurotatoria > Philodinida > Philodinidae > Rotaria > Rotaria sp. Silwood1. The sequence goes on from CAJNOP010000446.1 coordinate 13,627, forward strand.
TAATTCGAGTTCTATCATTCTACCGTATATTATTAATTTATTCTATTAACACAGATCTATATCTATTATCATATTGTGTTCGATACGAATGAATGTTCTGTTACAAAAAGTGTTTTTTTTAATCTCTAATATGAACTAAATATAGATATAATTACAAAAAAATTAAAAATTTTCATTTATCTTTTATTTTAGCAGAAATCTTTGAATGAATACTAAAAATATAAAATCTACTCATTTTACAAAAAATTCTACGCATCAAACACATAGTGGATCATCCATAAATGCTGTCAAACGTAAAAGTTTCAAGTCGAAATGTGAAAATCAGTGTTCCGAAAAAGGATCATGGTATTATCTTAAAAAATACCATGAAACTACAATATCTTCGCAGCAATAAACGAACATCACAGATTCTTTTCAGTGTATTTATAGGTTTCGATTTTCCACAATTTTTGTTACAAAGATCCTAGTTAATCAAATATGAAGAAGAAAGCTTTTTCAGAATCATTTCATGATTATTGATATTGAAGTTACTCCACAGTACCTTATGAATACGAGCCGAACACATAGACATGGTGACTTACTCAAATATACTCTTATCTCCGATTTATTCGTAGATATTTTGTCATAGAATTCTGAGAATTAATTTTTTTTTAAATCATAAGCAAAACCAATTTAACTCTAAAATCTTATGAAAAATGCTTCAAAACGACAAAAAAAAGTCATAATTAGTCTACAAAATGTTCAGATGCATATGTTACAATACTAATACGATATCAATACATCGGTATTGGTAGACTAACGTTGATACTTTGGATCAAATCTTATGAAGGAAACAATACTATAGTTAAATAAATGTTCTTTGACAAAATATAAAACTTATAAATCTTTCCACATCTAGTAATGTAACTAGCCGGTGATGGTAGCTTGTATTGTATAATTAGTATCAACGTTAGTGTAGCAATATCAGATGGTATTAATATTATGACATGTCTACATC